>CAKNYM010052560.1:282001-335580 GCA_932195095.1 Andricus curvator
TTGAAAATTCAACTATTTGGTCGAAAATTCTACTACTTTGCTGAAAATTCTTGTTTTTATATAGAAATTCGTTTTTTTTATAGAAAATTTTTCTTGGTTGAAAATTCAACTATTCCAGTTCAAGATCATCTTTAGTTGAAAATTAATTTTCTCCACTGCAAATATTAAATTCAGTTTTTGGTTGTAAGCTTTATATTACTGGATTAAACTATTTTGTTGAAAATTCGTTTTTTTCTTTCTTTGGAATTTACTTTTTAGACGGAAAATTTAACTATTCTATTTTTGGTTGAAAATCGATCTTTTTGCTTGAAAATTCAACAGTTTGGTAGACATTTTTTTTCTCTTCGCAGAAAATTTTTTTTAGTTGAAAATTCTTTTTTTTTTTGTTTCAAATTCTTTTTTTTTACTTGAAAATGTAACTAATGCAGTTAAATATTCTACCATTTTAGTTGGGAAATAATCACTTTGATTGAAAATTAATTTTTCCCACTGAAAATTTAACTAATTAATTTGTTTCTCTGAGAATTTAACTATTCGACTTTCTGCTAAAAAGTTAAATATTTGGCAAAATTGATCTTTTTCTGTTGAAAATTCATATATTTTGTTAAAAATGCGTCTTTTTTTGTAGAAAACTTAATGAATTAATCAAATTAATCTTCTTGCTTAAAATTCACCTTTTTGTTTGAAAATCAATCTTTTTTATTTGAAAATTCAACTATGTGGTTGAAAATTAATGTATTTTATTACAAATTTTGGTAAAAAATTCATCGTTGTTGAAACTTGATTTTTTTTGTTAACAATTAAGTTTTATGTTGAAAAATCGTCTTTTTTGAAGAAAATCAATCTTCTGGGTTGAAAATTCATTATTCATGTTCAAAATTTTTGGGTTAAAATTCAACGATACCAGTTACAGATTCATAATTTTAGTTCAAAATTCGTCACTTTGGTTGAAAATGTAACTATTCTGATAAAAATGTTTTTTTTTTTGTTTTGTTGAAAATCATTTTCTTTTCACTGAAAATTGGAATTTCTAGTTGAAAATTCAACTATTTAGTTGAAAATTGATCTTTTTTAGTTCAAAATTCAACTATTTGGTTTAAAATTCATATATTCGTCTTTTTAGATAGAAAATTAGTCTTCTTGCTTAAAAATTCGTCTTTTTTGTTGATTTTTTTTTATTTAATTAATTTTATAAATTGAAAATTGTTAAAAATTAATTTTTTCCACGGAACCTATTCAATTTTTAGTTAAAAATTGATCCTTTTTAGTGAAAAACTCATGTATTTTGTTGAAAATTAGTTTTTTTCTTTTTTTTTGAAATTAATTTTTATACGGAAAATTTAACTATTCTATTTTTGGTTGAAAATCGATCTTTTTTTGTTAAAAATTCAACTATTTGGTTCAAAAATGATCTTTTTTTAGTTGAGAATTCAACTAATTTGTTGAAAATTCATGTTTTTTATTAAAAATTTGTCTTTTTCGTTTAAAATTCAACTATTCCAGTTCAAGATTCATTATCAGAGATGAAAATATTTTGTTGAAATTTTTTGTTTTGTTTGAGAATTAATTTTCCAACTGAAAATTTAACTATTCCATTGTTGGCTAGAGACTTTTCTTTTTTTGTTGAAAATTCAACTATTTGGTCGAAAATTCTACTACTTTGCTGAAAATTCTTGTTTTTAGATAAAAATTCGTCTTTTTGATAGAAAATTCAACTATTCCAGTCCAAGATCATCTTTAGTTGAAAATTCATTTTCTCTACTGCAAATATTAAATTCAATTTTTGGTTGTAAGCTTTATATTACTGGATTAAACTATTTTGTTGAAAATTCGTTTTTTTCTTTCTTTGGAAATTAATTTTTATACGGAAAATTTATATATTCTATTTTTGGTTGAAAACCGTTTTTTTTTTGCTTGAAAATTCAACAGTTTAGTTGACATTTTTTTTCTCTTGGCAGAAAAATCTTTCTTGGTTGAAAATTATTATTTTTTTGTTTAAAATTAATTTTTTCACTTGAAAATTGAACTAATGCAGTTAAATATTCTACCATTTTAGTTGAGAAATAAACACTTTTATTGAAAATGAATTTTTTCCACTGAAAATTTAACTAATTAATTTTTGGTTTAAAGTTGATCTTTTTTAGTGGAAAACCTTTGTTGAGCATTAATTTGTTTCTCTGAGAATTTAACTACTCCACTTTTTGTTGAAAATTTAACTATTTGGCAAAATGGATCTTTTTCTGTTCAAAATTCATATTTGGTAAAAATTCGTCGTTTTTGTATTATGTGGTTGAAAATTAATGTATTTTATTAAAAATTTTGGTAAAAAATTCATCTTCTTGGTTGATAATTGATTTTTTTTTGTTAACAATTAACTTTTATGTTAAAAAATCGTTTTCTTTTGTAGAAAATCAATCTTCTTGGTTGAAAAATCATTATGCATATTGAAAATTTTTGGTTTAAAATTCAACGATTCCAGTTAAAGATTCATGATTTTAGTTCAAAATTCGTCACTTTGGTTGAAAATGTAACTATTTTGATAAAAAATTTTGTTTTGATTTGTTAAAAATAATTTTTTTTACTGAAAATTGGAATTTCTTGTCGAAAATTCAACTATTTGGTTGACAATAGATCTTTTTTAGTTCAAAATTCAACTATTTGGTTTAAAATTCATATATTCGTCTTTTTTTATGGAAAATTATTCTTCTTGCTTAAAAATTCGTCTTTCTTGTTGAAATTTTTTTTTAATTAATTAATTTTATGAATTGAAAATTGTTAAAAAATAATTTTTTCCACTGAACATTTACCTATTCAATTTTTAGTTTAAAATTCATCCTTTTTAGTGAAAAACTCATGTATTTTGTTGAAAATTCTTTTTTTTTCTTTTTTTTTTGAAATTAATTTTTATACGGAAAATTGAACTATTCTATTTTTGGTTGAAAACTGATCTTTTTGCTTGAAAATTCAACCGTTTGGTTGACATTTTTTTTCTCTTGGCAGAAAAATCTTCCTTAGTCGAAAATTCTTTCTTTTTTTTTTTAAATTAATTTTTTACTTTAAAATTTAACTAATGCAGTTAAATATTCTACAATTTTAGTTGGGAAATAAGCATTTTGATTCAAAATTATTTTTTTCCATTAAAAATTTAACTAATTAATTTTTGGTTTAAAATTGATCTTTTTTTAGTGGAAAACTTCTGCATTAATTTGTTTCTCTGTGAATTTAACTATTCCACTTTTTGCTAAAAATTTAACTATTTGACAAACTGGATCTTTTTCTGTTGAGAATTCATATATTTTGTTAAAAATTCGCCTTTTTTGTAGAAAAATTAATAAAAAAATTGATGAATTAATTAAATTAATCTTCTTGCTTAAAATTCATCTTTTTGTTTCAAAAGTAATCTTTTTTATTTGAAAATTCAACTATGTGGTTAACGATTAACTTTATGTTGGAAATTTTTGGTTTAAAATTCAACGATTCCAGTTAAAGAATAATAATTTTAGTTCAAAATTCGTCACTTTGGTTGAAAATGTAACTTCATATTTTGATAAAAATGTTTTTTTTTTTTTTTTTTTTGAACATCATTTTCTTTTTACTGAAAATTTGAATTTCTTGTTGAAAATTCAACTATTTGGTTAAAAATTGATCTTTTTTAATTCAAAATTCAACTATTTGGTTTAAAATTCATATATTCGTCTTTTTTGATAGAAAATTAATCTTTTTGCTTAAAAATTCGTATTTTTTGTTGAAAATTTTTTTTAATTAATTAGTTTTATACATTTAAAATTGTTGAAAATTAATTTTTTCCACTGAACATTTCCCTATTCAATTTTTAGTTTAAAATTGATCCTTCTTAATGTATTTTGTTGACAATTCTCTTTTTTCTTTTGTTTAGAATTATTTTTTTTAACTGAATATTTAACTATTTTGTTTTTGATTAAAAAATTAATCTCTTTTTTTGTTAAAAATTCAACTATTTGGTTCAAAATTAATCTATTTTAGTTGAAAATTCAATTACTTTGTTGGAAATTCATGTTTTTTATTAAAAATTGGTCTTTTTCGTTCAAAATTCAACTATTCCAGTTCAAGATTCGTTATTATAGAAGAAAATATTTTATGAAAATTTGTTTTGTGTTTGAGAATTAATTTTCCAGCTGAAAATTTAACTATTCCATTGTTAGCTAAAAACTTTTCTTTTTTTATTGAAAATTCAACTATATGGTCGAAAATTCTACTACTTTGATGAAAATTCTTGTGTTTAGATAAAAATTCGTCTTTTTGATAGAAAATTTTTCTTGATTGAAAATTCAACTATTTCAGTTCAAGATCATCTTTAGTTGAAAATTAATTTTCTATTATATTATATTTTCTATTATATTAAATTCAATTTTTAGTTGTAAATTGATCTTTTTTAGTTGAAAATTTGTCATTTTTGGTATATCTGATTGGCTGAAAAAATCGACTACACCCGAAATATACCAGTTAAAAATTCATCATTTTAGTAGAAAATTCATCGCTGTGGTTGAAAATGTAACCAATTTGTTGAAAATTCGTTTTTTTTTTTTTGGGTGAAAGATAATTTCTTAACTGAGAACTTAACTATTACATATTTTGTAGAAAATTTATCTTTTTTTTTGTTGAAAATTCAACTATTTGTTTGAAAATTGATCTTTTTCTGTTGAAAATTCAACTATTTGGTTGAAAATTCGTCTTTTTCTTAGAAGTAAATCTTTTTGGTTAAAAATTAATCTTTTTTATTTAAAATTCAACTATTCCAGCTAAAGATTCTTCATTTTAGTTGAAAATTCATCTTTTTTGTTTAAAAATTCATCACTGGTTGAAAATTCCCAGGGTATTTACTCACCTGGAAAACCTGGAATTGTCAAGGAATTTTTATATCCCTGGAAAAACCTGGAAATGTCAGGGTATTTTTTTCGAGTTCGTGCTTGAATTTGTTTAAAATTGTAATATGAAATTAAAGAAAAGTGTTTTTTTCATTAACAAAAGAAGCTTTACATTACTGGATTGAACTATTTTCTTGACAATTCTTTTTTTTGTTTTGAATAAGTTTTTTTACCTGAAAATTTAACTATTCTATCTTTGGTTGAAAATTAATTTTTTCCGCTGAAAATGTTAATATTCAATTTTTGTTGAAAATTGATCTTTATTAGTGGAAAATTCATATATTTTGTTGAAAATTCGTCTTTTTTTGGTACAAAATTATTATTTGTTGAAAATTTACTTTTTGGTTTACAATTCAACTATTCCAGTTCAATATTCATCATTTTAGTTGAAAATTAATATTTTTGGTTTAAAAATCAACTTCAGTTCAAGATTCATCATTTTGGTTGAAAATTCATTACTCTCGTTGAAAATTTTGGTTTAACATTAATTTTTTTAATTGAAAATTTAACTAATCCAGTTGAATATTCTATCTTTATTAGTTGAAAATTCATGAATTTTGTCAAAAATTCTTCTTTTTTTGGTAGAAAATTAATCTTCTTGCTTGAAACTTTATATTTTTCGTTGAAAAGTCAAAATCTTGGTAAAAAATTTAACTATTTTGTGGAAAATTGTTTTTTTTTTGGTAGAAAATTAATTTATTAACAGAAAATGTTAACTATTCCTGTTTTTATTAAAAATTAATGTGGTTGAAAATTAATGTATTTCGTTACAAATTTGTACCTTTTTGTGAAACATTCATCTTCTTGGTTGAAAATTGATTTTTTTTTTTGGTTAACAATTAACTTTTATATTGGAAAATCGTCTTTTTCGGTAGAAAATCAATCTTCCTGGTTGCAAATTCATTTTTATTATTGAAAATTGTCAGTTTAAAATTCAACTATTCCAGTTGAAGATTCATAATTTTAGTTGGAAATTCGTAACTTTAGTTGAAAATGTTTTTCTACTGAAAATTGAACTATTTCACTTTTTGTTGAAAATTCAACTATTTGGTTGAAAATTGTTCTTGTTTAGTTCAAAATTCAACTACTTTGTTTTAAATTCATGCTTTTTGTTGAAAATTCGTCTTTTTGGTAGAAAATGAATCTTCTTTTTTGAAATTTAATCTTTTTTGGTTAAGAATGCAACTGTTTGGTTGAAAATTATTCTGTGTTTGATGAGGATTCAAGCATTTGGTTGAAAATTCGTTTTTTTTTTGTTGAAATTCAATTTTTTAAAATTAAAATATTTTTTGTTAAAATATCAACTATTGCATGTTTTGTCGAGAATTTATCTTTCTGGGTTGAAAAGTTTACTACTTAGTTGCAAATTCAAGTATTTAGTGTAAATTTTGTAATTGTTAAAAATTCACTTTTTTGGTTGAAGATTTAAAATTTTAGTTGAAAATGAATCTGTTTTTGTTGGAGATTCAATTATTTTGTCGAAAAATCGTCTTTTTTGGTTCAAAGCGGTTTTTAATTTAAAATAAAATCTTTTTTGGTTTAAGTGTCAACTGTTATATTACATGTTTCGTTGAGAATTTATATGTTTGTGTTAAAAATTTAACTACTTGGGTTTGTTAAATAATTGATTCGTTAAAAAAATATTTTTTTAGTTGAAAACTGATCGCTTTAGATGAATATTAAAAAAATTAATTTTTTAAACTGAAAATTCAACTCTTTGGTTGAATGTTCATCTATCTTATAAAAATACAATATCTTCACTTGAAATGTTAGGAATTTTGAGCGTTTATATTGAATTTAATTAATTTTACTAATTAATTGAATTTAATTAATTTTACATTAATTTTACTTCGAAGGATATATTTCCCTATTTTCGTCAATGATCTCCTTATTTCCCCTATTTTTATAGGGTATCACTCACCTGGAAAATATCTATCATTCAAAAAAATGTGTTTAAATTATTATTCAAATTCATGAACTTTAGGAACAAATTCAAGAAATGATTAATTATGTTTTAAGTATTATTTATTTAATTATTCGATGGTGATGATATATTTAAGAATATCTTGCAACATATTTTGCCAAACTTTTTAAATTGAACATATTAATTAAATTCCTAGAAACTCGTACCATTTAAAAAATTACTTATCCTTTAATAAACTTACTTTCACAAATGAAAAAAAAACTTTTTTAATTTTACATATGAATAACTTTTACGCATTTAGATATTTATAAGAACTAGAAAAACATAATAAACGCACACAATTGTAATTTTTTCCAGGATTTGAGTAGATACCCTGGCTTAAAAAATATAATAATATGATAAAGTTTGATGAACTAAATTACTTGTACAGAAAAAAAGAAGACCTTCTTGCGTATAAAAGAGCGTGGTTTATAATTTATTTTTCCATACAAAGACATGAGAGACCAAATGTTGATATTTAATTTGCCAAATAACATACATTTTTTGTCACTTCTCGTAAGATTCGAGGATACTACGGTCGTTTGGATTGAAGAGGTACAAGTTTACTGTTCCTTAATATATAATTCGTCGGGTTTTGTTCCCAAAAATAAGACAACATTTAAAAATAAAGTTCAGATTAACTTGACATTTGAGCTTTTCCATCGCCTTTACGCACCTCAGCCCCTAAAATTGTGCACGATCTCGATTCTCAAAGCATCTTATTAATAAATTCAAAAATTCCCTGAGGAGTTTAATTAAAATAAAAAGTCACTCGAACTTTGAAAATAAAGTCCAAGTACTGTCCGAAGTTTAAAACAATTTGGGTGATGCTGCACCTTATTTCAACTAAAAATACATGTTGAAACAGGGACTGAGACCGTGTCGCCAGTCGATTCGCAGCGATATAAAAATTATTTCAATAACTAATATTTTGTCCAATAAGCTCCTCTAATTTGTGAACTATTTTTTTTTCTCTATATATTGAAGTACATTGATCGAATTGAACACAATCGACACTCGTTGTGTGTCATGTGCAATTATCTAGACTTAACTACCGTAAATTTAGATAGCGATTTAAATTTAAAATATGTTTGTAATTTTAAAATATAGAAAAATTTCACTACTTTGAGGAACACGCGAATCGTGAGACGAAACGGCTTCTTCTTCGCTCCTTTTCGAAACTAATTTCGCGCACCATCCATTAAAATAGAATAAAATTAATTTAAATTACTATAGTTATCGCTTATAATTAAACATGTACATTACGTTCTTAATCTTAAATACTTATCGCAAGTGGAGGGGCTTTTATCGAACGATACTTCTATCTAGAAATATTGCTAATTTCCAAAAATTTTAATACGAATATCAAAACGGGTTCTATGTTTCAAGTAACAGAAGCTCTCCGCGACAAAATATGTTGTGTTTGGAGGAAATTATTAGGCGATATGTATTTTTCCGTTCTAGGGAAAAAAAATTTCCACAAGGTTACGAATATTTAAATTTTGAGTTCTATTTAACAAAAAAATTCTTTCTTTAAAATTCTATAATTTTTTATATAAATTAAATGTCCCAATTTTCTTTTAATCTTCTGGTGATTTTTACCATGTTCTTTGAAGTACGTCAGAAAATTAAAAAAAAGTTTAAAATTAACAAATTGTCGACAAAAAATCCAAGTTTATATTTTTTGCTTATTTTTGGTTAAATTTGGTCTTCTATATCTATAAGGAATCTTATGAGTTTTATACAGGCTAAAACATTTTTGTAGTCAGAAGAATTTTTCCATAACATTTTTAATTTCCAAGTTATTTTTTTTTAATTCTAAACTTAAATTATAAGATGAAATTCGTTATAAATTTTTTTAATTTCATTCCTTGTATCAACTGTTACACAATTTCAATTTCAAAATTCCAAACCTTTTTTGACGGAAAAATCCCGAAAAATAAAATTCCCCACACTGTAAAATTCCCGAATTGGAAAATACTCGAATAATAAAATTCCCGAACAGTTTATAATATTACCGAATTGGAAAATTACCGAATTTAAATAATTAAACATTTTTTTACATTAAATTTGATTTATTTATTAAAAATACAATAATGAAATATTATAACAAAAAATTATTTTTAATATTTCAAGTTTCTAAAATTATTGTTTGAATTTAAAATAACTACTATTGAAAAAAAAATTTCATCCAGAAATCTATTTTTGTCAATTATTGTTATTATTAAATTCAAACAATAATTTTAGAAACTTTAAACATTAAAAATAATTTTTTTTTGATGAAAGTATTTCATTATTGTATTTTTAATAAATAAATAATATTTATAAAAAACAATTTTTAATTGTTTAAATTCGGGAATTTTCCAGTACGGATATTTTATAATTCGACAATTTTCTGTCGGGAATTTTCAAATTCGGTAATATTATAAACTGTGGGGAATTTTATTATTCGGGAATTTTACTGTTCGAAAATTTTATTAATCGGTAATTTTATAATTTAGGAATTTTATTATACGAAATTTTTAGTATTCGGGAATTTTCCAATTCCGGAATTTTACAGTGCCGGTAATTTTACTTTTTGGGATTTTCCAGTCGTCCCTAATAAAATTCCCGAATTTAAACAATTAAGATTTTTTTAAATTAAAATTTATTTATTTATTAAAAATACAATAATCAAATATTTTTACACAAACATTATTTTTAATGTTTAAAGTTTCTAAAATTATCATTTGAATTTAAAATAACTACAATTGAAAAAAAATTTTCATCCAGAAATATATTTTTGTCAATTATTGTTATTTTCAATTCAAACAATATTTTTTAGAAACTTTTAACATTAAAAATAATTTTTTTTGCTACAAATATTTGATTATAGTATTTTTAATAAATGAATAATATTTATAAAAAGCAATTTTTAATTGTTCAAATTCGGGAATTTTCTGTTCGGATACTTTATAATTCGGCAACTTTCTGTCGGGAATTTACAAATTCGGTAATATTATAAACTGTCAGGAATTTAATTATTCAGTAATTTTATAATTAAGGAATTTTATTATTCGAAAATTTTGTTATTCGGGAATTTTCCAATTCCGGAATTTTAAAGTGTCGGGAATTTTACTTTCTGGGATTTTTCAGTCATCCACAATAAAATCCCCGAATAATAAAACTTCCGAATAAGAAAATTCCCAACAGTTTCTAATTCAAAATTCTTTAAGTTTGAAGGTTCAATATGAAATTATTCGAATTAAGACATTTTAAATTGCTCTTGCTTTTTAGCGATATCTTGCATCGTTCTTATATTAGCAGAAATTTAAAAAAAAATATTTAAAAAAATAAAGCAGGTAGGGCTTTGCAGTAAATCTTCTTTATTTTTTTCTTCGAATTCGAAAAACATGAAAAGATTTTATGGAAACCCCTCCTTTGTTATTTTTTGCAATACTTTTTTTAAAGTTTCTATGACAAATTTTCGAGAAAGATGCGAAAATTCAATTTTATGGAAAAAAATAAAACTCACAGAATGTCTTCCTTATAGAAGGTCAAATTAAAAAAAAATGGACACAACATGAAAATCGACCTTTTATATTTTCAAACAAATCGTCGCCAATTTGTTCATTTTAACTTTTTTCCAATTTTCTGACGGACGTCGAAAGATAGTAAGAATCATGAGAATCCGAAAAGAAAATTGAAATATTTAATTATATAAATAACTATAGAATTAAAAAAAAATGTTGTCTTTTTTTAAAAAAAAATAGACATCAAAATTAAAATACTCGTAACTTTTTGGAAGTTTTTTTTCCTAAATCCGAGAAATACGTGTCGCTGAAAGTATAGAACCTGCCTGATTTGAAATGGATTCGATCATGTTATTAATTCCCATTTTAAGATATCTAATCTGAAATTGATTTGAAAAAATCATGTTCACATTAAAAGACCCTGGACACTCGATGCCTTATTTAAACTTCTAATTAAATTACAATGCCTAGAGAGCCCCTCCACGCTAGCCGAGAATTTGTTAATGTTGTATAATAAATTTTCCTATAATGGCCAAATTGACGTGTTTCAGCATAAGCTCGAAACTCGATACAAAACTAGGAAATCAACTCGCTTGACAACATTAATGAGGTACAAGCTGCTTTCAAAGGTCAGCGTTTAGACCTTTGTCGCTCGTCAATTTCCAACCGTTTCAACGTCAATCTGTTGTACTAATTTTCGCTTTGCATCGTCCTCGATAATTATTTTGTAAAGAGTCCTGACTTTTGGGGTGGCTATACATCATGACGGAAGTATTACGTGTATACCGTACAAGTATGAGCAGAATTCGAGTGGCGATAACCACACTTTCGTTATTTTTTTGTGTGTTTTCAATTAATTAATTATTCAATCAATTAATTATTTAATTGATTACATTTATTTTAGCGGGAGACGTAAGTCTCGCGCATCGAACATGTGTATTACATTAAACTGGCCACGGATATCGGAGACAATTGAAAAATCACACTCGTGAAGTGGTCGTAAAAAAATAAAAATTTCGTCAAAATACTTTTCAATCAAAGTTATTTAGTCTGCGGGACGTTTTACTTATCAGGAAGGCTCACCCAACGTCGAATACTGGGGTTGTTGCATATTTTCAAATATATTTTTTTCATAGTGCAATTAAAAGAGCACTAAAAAAGGAATAATACTTGAGGAAGGTTTTTTAAAGTTTGAATTTTTTTTTAATGTTTAAAAAGTATACTTTTTAAATTTTTTGCGGGAAAATGAGGCACGCATACAACAAAATATTAAACGACTATTTTGTGATCAGAAAATTAATTTAATTAAGTCTATAATGCTTGTTTATCCTAAAAAATTGATTCACACATTTAATAATTTCAAAAAAGCGCGCCATTTACACCCAATGAGACTGCCGATGCGACGCATGCGTGCAGCTGGGGAGCAGAAACAAACATAACCTATTTTTACGTTTATTATTTAAAACGTGTTTAAAAAGTATGAAGGGACCAAAAAGATGCTCAAAAATGTTCAGAATTTCATTAAAAGACCAAAAAAGATTTGTCAAAAGTCGACAAAAAGGTCACCAATTTTTTCGCCAGCTGGATACTTCGTTAGTCAAAGGAGCCACTGCATCATTCTGATTGGTTCAGCGTTTTTCAGGATGTAACGTTTTAAGGGCAGAGAGTTTGAGTATAGTTTTCGATACTTTTTTTAAAAATATTTTTGTTTGCTCAGAAGTGAAGTATTCAAAAACTTTTTAAATCAGCTAAAATTTTTAGAATTTCATGCAGTATTTAAAAAATATATTATATAAAATTCATGCAACAACCTCATTGAAAATTGGTTATGTAAATTAAATTTTAATCGAAATATCCAAACGAAATAGTGTAAAATTTTCATTTTTCTAAATGAAATACAAACACAAAGAAGAAACATTTCTTGTTTTTTCTTTAAAGTTTCTATTTAATTTGGATTTTTCTATTAAAATTTTGTATTCTTCACAGTTTCTGATAGATGAAAAGTCGGTAGAAAAAAAAATTACTGCATCGCACATTTTTAGTTTCATTAGAAACTTGTGAGCAGCGATAAGGAATTTTTTCATCGGAGCTCTGCGAGAGAAATGGAGGGAAGTTTTTTCGCGAGTCTGGCAATTGCAGGGTGACCAACTGAAATCAGTTTAATGAAAATAATCATGATTTCGAGTCTCACCCTGATTAAAAAATTCATATTCCGACGCCAAACATTATAAAAAATACCACTGAATATGGTTAAGTGTAAACCAGATCTATCAAAAAGTTCCGTTTACAATACAAAGAGTAGGAGAATAAAAATATTGAATCTAGAAAAATAAAGTTAAAATATTGTTCCAAAATATCACGGAAATGCGCGTTAAAGGAAAGAGTATGAATACATATTGTGCCAATTCATACGCAGTTGTACCATTTGTGCTATTCGTAGTAGAATTAATTGGATTGGTTCAGAGAAGTCGTAACTTTCGAAGATTCTCAGCACCTAGTAGTTTCCGCAAATCGTCCAATTGCTCTTCCCCCAGAAATCGACTCGACCCACCGATACGCTCTAAAAGTATTTTCACGAAAACAACTTTCAATTGTGGCAGTGCTTCCCCTCACGCAGCTGAGGGACCAGTCTGGAGGTCCCTCAGCTGCGTGAGGGGAACTAGACACCGATCGAATGGGCATCGCCCTTTTATTTGTTTCTAGTCACTAACTAAGCGTATGCGAATGATCTAGGTACGATTTCCTAACAATGTATGTATTTCCAGACTACATCCTAGGACTAAACTTCGTTTTCTTTCGCCGGGCACTGCCGACGTGACTATTTTGTGCTCAGATCTTTGATTTCATTGAGTATGCAGTAGACGCCACGGTGTTTGTGACCCGATGTCGAGTGGAATTTCAAGGGTACATTCAGCCTTACATTGAGAAAATCAATAAGATACCAGAAACTTAGAAAAAGGAGTCTCTTCCCGAAAAATTTAAAACGATAATAAAAAAAAACAGACTCCTGATAACAAAAAGGACTCCTGTAATTTCGCAAATTAAGTTTCATTGCCTCAGCCCTATTTACAGAAACTCTGCCATCCTCCCTCGAGGTAATCGAGGTTCGAAATTCATTTTTCAAAGTGATTGTACCTCGTCTGAACGTTCGCAATTCTTGAAATTGTGGCATCCTCCTGGTTGCGTCGAGGTTTGGACGCAGAGGACTTCGATCTGAGAAGAGGCGACGCAAAAGGTCTTCATTCTCTCACATGGAAGCGTTCGCGTTTTTCCAGCTGACTTTCTGTATCGAATCCAGCTTGCAAGTTCGAGTTCCCACCTGCTGGGCGATTATTACTCGTTCACGTGAATCATTGCCGTTGGTCGTAGGTGGAATTTGATCGCGGAACGTGATACAGCGTGTGGGGAATCCTGGACGATGTCTCGTCGCTGTGGGTGCGTGTACACTTCCAGAGTTCATTCTGGATCAGCTGGCTGGCAACTCGCAGTTCTGATTCTGTAAGAGCTCTCGCAAATGGCACTCTGATATCGGCATCTGTCTGGTACGAGCACTCTGTTTCTTCTGAAATTAATAACAAAAAAAGTGGAGATTAATATTGAGATTAGGTAATTAATTAATTCTTCAGGTTTCTAAAAAACTAGAATACTTTTTGCTTGTTGTTTACTAATTCAGGGTGTCTACTTAAATCCTGGAAGAAAATTCTCTGACAATTCCAGGGTTTTTTTCCAGGTATCTCAAGTTTTTTCCAGACATGTATACAGTTTTGCGAATTTATTATAAATCATGTTTTTTTTAGTTTCTAAGGATTCAATTAACATGTTTAATTTAGAAAGCTTTGACAACTTATATTACAAGATATTTTTAAATATATTAGCTAATTAAATAATACTAAAAACATAACAATTAATTTCTTGAATTTGTCCCTAAAGTACCAAATAGTTGAATTCCAACTAAAAAAAGTCAGTTTTTTACCAAAAATGGAATAGTTAAATTTTCTGTTGAAATAATTAATTTTCCACCAAACAAGAAACAAGTTTTCAATCAAAGTGATGAATTTTCCATGAAAATGCTGAATCTTAAACTTAAATAGTGGAACATTTCAATTTTAAACGAAAAAGATTAATTTTCAGAGAAGTAGATCAATTTTCAACCAAAAATGAAATAGATCAATTTTTACTTTAAACAAAAATAATTTTCAACTAAACTGATGAATTTTTAACTAAAATGGTGAATCTTCAACTGGATTAGTTGAATTTTAAACCAAAAAGATGAATTTTCAACTAAAATAATGAATCTTTAACTGGAATAGTTGATTTTTTAACCAAAAAGATAAATTTTCAACCAAGAAGATTAATTTCTACCAAAAAGACGAATTTCCAAAAAATACATAAATTTTCAACTAAAAAAAGATAAATTATCCGAAGAGATAAATGTTCAACTAAGATGACGTAATATTCAATTGGAATACTTATTTACATTTCCAGTTTAAAAAAATTAATTGGCAACAAAAAAAAGACGAATTTTCAACAAAATATGTAGTTAAATTTTCAATTGAAGTGATGATTTTACAACTAAAATGATGGAATATTCAATTGGAATAGTTATTTACATTTTCAGTTAAAAAAATTAATTTTCAACAAAAAAAACGAATTTTCAACAAAATAGTTAAAGTTTCAACTGTATTAGCTAAATTTTCAGTAAAAAATTAATTTTCAGCCAAGGAAAAAACGCATTTTCAACAAAACAGTTCATTTTTCAACTAAAGAGATGAATTTTCAATTAAAATGATGAACCTTCAACCAAAAAAATTAATTTTTCAAAAACGAGTTCAATTTTCAACCAAGTAATTAAATTTTCATTCCAAAAAAGATTTGAATTTTTAATAAAAAATAGTTGAATTCAACCAAGAAAGATTTTCCTGTCAATAGAGAGAAAATATTGGAAACAAACGGGTGAATTTTCAATAAAATACATGCATTTTCAACCAAATACTTAAATATTCAATTGAAACGGTCAATGTTCAACCGAAAATTGAACGGTTAAATTTTGAGTTGAAAAAATTAATTTCAAACCAAAGAAAAAACGAATTTTAAACAAAATAGTTAAATAAAATAATATAAAGCTACTTTTACAAATGAAGAATCATTGTTATTCAATTTTATATTGCAATTTAAACAAAAAATTAAACATACTCGCGAAAAAATTCCCTGACAATTCCAGGTTTATTTGCAGGCTTATTTTTTCAGAGACAACATTCTCTACAATTCCATTTTTGAAAGTATTTTTTTCCTTGGCTGGAATCCTTCAAAAAATTTTTTCTTAAGAAAGCATTTTTCAAATGTTCAACTTATTTAAAAAATTGTAAATAGAAAAAATTGTAGGGAATTTTTTCCTCGGAAAAATAAGCCATGATTTATTATAATTTGACCATTTTTAAAACATTGGTAAGAAGCATCACTAAGAAAAAATTCAATTACAAGTCAAAGTAATTTTTTTTTGTAAGTTTAAAAAAATTATTATACAAAATATTTTTTTTTCATTCATAAGACATGGCTGATAATATCATTTCAATTCTTCAAACCATAGGAAACTTTTTTTCCCAGAGACATGATTTTTGGGACGATAATAATGGCACCTTACGACATTAGGTGCATGAAAAAACAGGTCTCAGGAAAAAATATCTAATTATACTTTTAAAAATTGCAATACTATTACCGACATTCTCGTTTAAAGGAGAAAATATTCTTTTTCAGGGGAAAAATTTGAAACATAGGGTAATTGTTTATTTAACAAATTTCGTTTTCGACCGAAGCTTTTTTCTTATTGCTTCTTACCAAATAAAAAAAATTATACAATTTTAAATAAATGATGAATTATTTTCCCGGGAAAAAGGTTCTTTACAGCTTGATTTGAAAAACTTTTTTTTACTAAAAGTTGAATGGGATCAAGTTTTAAAGAATCTGTTTCCTGGAAAAATAAGCTATCATTCATTAAAATTTTATTTTAAAAAATTTGTTGAGAAGTGATAAGAAAAAAGTTCGGTCGAAAATAAAATTTCTTAAACAAGCAAAAAATATAATTACATTTTTTTCCCCGAGAAATTTTTTTTCGTGACCATAATACCTGAGACGCGAACTGAATTAATAGAACCCAATAAGAAAATCCAACTGTTTTTGATAAAAAGATCATTTTGTTGAAAAATGCAACTGCTCAAAATTTAAATATTGAAAATTCAACTCTTTTGTTGAAAGTTCTAAAATCTTCAATTTTCAACTGTTGAAATTCAATTATTTTGTTGAAATATTAATCATTTTGTTGAAAGATTCAACTATTTTGGTAGAGAACTCGTCTTTTTGGATAGAAAATTCATTTTTTATGGTAGAAGTTATATTTTTTGGTTGAAAATGAACTTATTTGTTAAAAATTCAACTATTTTATAAAAAAATCGTCTTTTTTTGCTAGAAAATTCACTCTTTCAGGTTGAAAATTTAACTATTTTGTTGTTAAACATTCGTCTTCTTCGATAGAAAATTCGTCCTTTTAGAATTAAAATTTATCTTTCATGGTAGAAGAGACATACTTTTTTGGTTGAAAATTGAACTTTTGAAAGTTCAATTGTAGGAAATTTAATTTTCAATTTTCTTAAATTTTTCTTGGTTGAAAATTCAACTCTTTTGTTGAGACTTCGATAATTTTTTCAACCAAATTGAAAAATAAATGTTCAATTTTCAAAATTCATCTACCAAAATTGATTTGCAATTTTCAAAATTCGTGTTTTATGGTAGAAAAGTTCTTCAATTTTTAACTGTTGTTAAGAAATGGAATTTAAGAAATTTAAGAAAATGTAAGAAAATTGAAAATCCAACTATTGCAAATTAAATTCTCAATTTTTACAATTCATCTTTCTTGGCTGAAAATGATTTTTTTTGTTAAAAATGCAACTGTCTTTTAAAAAATTCGTTTTTTCGGCTTGAAAATTTAATCATTTGGTTGAAAAGTCATCCTTTTTTGGTCAAAAATTCAACTGTTTTGTTCGTCTTCTTCACTCGTATTCTTGGATACAAGATTATACTTATGAAATACAAAATTTATCTTTATGGTAGAAAAGTAATATTTTTTGGTTGATAATTCAACTATTCAAAATTCAACTTTTTGAAATTCATCTTTTATGGTAGAAGTCATTTTCTTGAATTTCGAACTTTCGAAAATTTTGAAAATTAAAAAATAAACTATTGAAAATACCCAATTTTCAAAATTCACCTTTGTTTGTTTGAAAATTCATCTTTCTTGGTTGAAAATGAACTTTTTTGTTAAAAATTCAACTAATTTTTAAGAAATTCATCTTTTTCATTTGAAAATTCAACTATTTTGATGAAAATTCGTTTCTTTTGATTAAAAGTTCGACTATTCGGTTAAAAACAATTTTAATGAAAATTCGTCTCTTTTGATTGAAAATTCAACTATTTAGTTGTAAGTGCAACTGTTTTGAAGCTATTTTGAACTTGGAAACTCATCTTTTTTGTTAAAAATTCGTCTTTGCGTTGAAAATTTACTTCTTTACAGTCAAAAATTCTACTATTTTATTGAAAATTTAATGATTTTGTTGAAAATTAAATTATTTTGTTAAAAAGTCATTCTTTTTAGATTAAAATTCAACTTATTAAAGTTCTACTGTTCAAAATTGAATTTTCGATTTTCTTCCATTTTTCCTGTTTGAAAATTCAACTTTCAATTTGGATTGAAAATTCAACTATTTGCTTGAAAAGTCATAGGTTTTTTTGGTCGAAAAATCAACTGTTTTGTTAAACATTTGTCTTCTTGGATAGAAAATTCATCCTTTTGGAATGCAAGTTTATCTTGTATGGTAGAAAAATAACGTTTTTTCATTTTTGGAATTTCAATTGTTGAGAATTCAATTTTCTTTATTTTTCAACTGTTGAAAATTAAATTCTCAATTTTTAACATTCATCTTTTATGGTTGAAAAGACACCTCTTTTTTTTTTGAAAAATCATGTTTTTTGGTTGAAAATTCATCTGTTTTCTGAAAAATTCGTCCTTTTGTCTTCGAAATTCGACTATTTGGTTAAAAATTCAACTATTTTGAAAATTCGTCTCTATTGAATACAAATTCGACTATTTGGTTGTAAATTTTACCATTTGCAAGCTGTTTTTAACATAAAAACTCAACTCTTTTGTTAAAAATTCGTCTCTGGATTGAAAACTGATATCTTTCGGTTAAAAATTCTACTATTTTAGTGAAAATTCTTCTCTTTTGATTGAAAGTTCAACTATTCGGCAAAACGATTTTTTACTTGAAAACTCAACTCTATTATTAAAAATGCATATCTTTTGGTTGAACATCCAACTATTTTGTTGAAAATGCAATGTACTTTCTTTAAAGTAATTTATTCCCCTATTATTCTCCTATTTTCGTGAAAAATCACCCCATTTCCCCTGTTTTGAGAGCATTTTGCTCAACTGCCTTTTTGGAAACTCACTTTATTCCAAATAAAATTGAAAGTCTCTGACTTGAAAAGTACCAAAATTTGAATTGACAAAAATCTGAAAAGCCTAAGCTTGAAAATGAATACGAACTTTGTTTACCTTTCTCCTGAATGGAAAGCAGCCTCTGTTCTCATTGTTTGGTGGAGGATGGTTTATCAGCAAATCAGGAGTGGGTGTATTGTTCAACCCAAGTACATTATT
The DNA here is from genome assembly GCA_932195095.1 of Andricus curvator. Taxonomy (NCBI): domain Eukaryota; kingdom Metazoa; phylum Arthropoda; class Insecta; order Hymenoptera; family Cynipidae; genus Andricus; species Andricus curvator. The sequence continues at coordinate 301,088 of CAKNYM010052560.1, forward strand.
AAGCTCCTTGAAGCACTCGGTCTCCACCATCTGGGGGAAAAAATGCAACCGCATATAAGACTCAAACTACGAGACAAGTGGGTGCCTATTAAAAGAGCAACCTTATCATCAGCTACTCTCCGACTGTTTGATCGAGCAACCTTTCGAGCTTCATATCAAAGTGCTTCTTGATTTTTATGCTTGAAATTCGAATCGCGGATCGGTTTTCTTAAAAGTCTATACAGATTATTCCAGGTCGGCTAATTATTCGCTTCTGGTCTTTGATATTTGCAAGTTTCGACCTCCAGACATTTCTTACCCTGATGGAAAAAATGTTTACAGCAAAGTACAACATTTCTACAACTGTAATTTTTTGTTAAAATCTGTACTATTTTGTAAAAAATGTACAAAGTTTAACAATAAAATATAGTTAAATACAAATAGCTAATTTTTGTCTTGTACTTTCTTGTAGAAAAGTAAAAAAATTAACAATAAAATATAAGTTTCTACAATTCAAAAATATGTATAACTTTTTATTAATATTTTGTTACTTTGTTGTAAAAATCTAGCAGGTATTACAGAAAACGACAGGATTTTACATTTTTTTTTAATTTGGGTGTTTGACATCATAAAAACACTTTTAATTTTACGTAAATTATTGTACAAAATTACAAAAAATATAAATTTTTACAAAAAATACTTCTAGAATCCGCATCAACCTTTCGATAACATTGAACTGTAGTTCGATTATTGAAAATTGAACAACAATTTATTTTACAGTTCGATTCTGAATATGTTCAAAATTAAGGAGGTTACAGATTTTAACGTTAAAAATATAAATGTTTCAATTTGAAAACTAAATCCTGTTCAAATATTGTTTCAATCTAAAATATTCCATTTTTAACCATCCAATTTGAAATTTTTAAAATAAGGATGACATTTTTTCGAATATTTAGCAATATTTTACTTTTTATTTAAAATGAAAGCCTCGAATCGTTAATATTTCAGAATGTTAAATTTAAACTTTGAACGTTACAATTTTAATTGTTCAATTAAACAAATTTTAAATATGTAAGTGAAATTATTGAATTTTGATGCATAAATAATAATTGAACAATTATCAATTTGGAAAAAATTTGAGTTAGTTTAAGAGATATTTACAAGTTTTGAGAAAATCAAAACTTAATTTAAAACTGGAAAATATTTTGAAAAATGAAAAACTAAATTTAGATTTCTGAAGGTTTCGAAATAAAATTTTGAAGCTTTTCAAGGATATTTAAAGGTTTTACGGAAATAAAAAAAATTTTTGAGTTTGCTGGGAAAATTTAAAATTATTTTTTATTTTGAAAAATTAATTTTTAAAATATTAATTTTTTTTTAATTTGCTTGATTAATAAATGACAATTGAACAATTATTAATTTGGAAAATAATCGAGTAAGTTTAAAATATATTTAGAAGTTTTTAAAAGATTCCAAAATAATTTAAAACGTGAAAAAGTTTCAAACCATTTAGAACACAAAGATTTTTGAAGATTTCGAACACAAAATTTATAAGCCTTTTAAGCATTTTGAAAGGCTTTGAATAAATAAAAAATTTGTATCAAAATTCCTATGGAACCTAACAGTAATTTTGTTTTTGAAAAATGAATTTTTAAAAATATTAATTAAGATTTCCAAAATTTTCAAAAAATATTGTGGATGATTTTAAGGTAGTTTTTTTTACTTTTGCAGGATTTTCAAAAAATGGTAGAGAAAATTCGAGTTCCAAGATAATAAAATTATTATTAAATTCCTAGAAAATTGGTAAATGTTTTTTTTTTAAACAAATTTTTAAGAGAATACTTAAAGACACAAGAAACTACAATTTACAAAAATAATACACTTTTGCCAAGAATTTTTGCTATTATAATAAATCATATTGAAGATTATTGAAATTATTATTATTATTGGTTCCATTATTGAAAATTGAACAATAATTGATTTTACAGGGCGATTCTGAATTGGTTAAAAATTAAGCAAGTTACATATTTTGACGTTGAAAATAGAAATTTTTCAATTTGAAGGCCTCAGTAGATAAAAAAATGTAAACGTTCGATTGAAACTTTATAAACTATTCTTAATTTTAAAATAATTTCAAATTAATAGATTCATAATTAAACACTCTTATTCAATTCCAAATCCTATACAAATATTGTTACAATCTAAAATTGTAATTTTTTAATCATTTAATTTGAAATTTTTTAATTAAGGATGACATTTTTTGAATATTTAGTAATATTTTACTTTTTTATTTAAAATGAGCAATTATAAATCAAATATTAAAAACTGAACAATTTTAAACCGAACCATTTGAAATAGAAAGACTTGAATCGTTAATATTTCAGAGTGTGAAATTTAAACTTTGAACGTTACAATTTTAATTGTTCTATTTAACAAATTTTTAATAAATGTTAGTAAAATTATTGAATTTTGATACATAAATAACAATTGAAGAATTATCGATTTGGAAAAAATTTGAGTTAGTTTAAGAGATATTTACAAGTTTTGAGAAAATCAAAACGTAATTTAAAATTGGAAAATATTTTGAAAAATAAAAAACTAAATTTAGATTTCTGAAGGTTTCGAAATAAAATGTTGAAGCTTTTCAAGGATCTGTAAAGGTTTTAAGAAAATGAAAAAAAAATTTAATTTTGCTGGGAAAATTCAAAATGATTTTTTATTTTGAAAAATTAATTTTAAGAGAATATTTAAAAATATTTAAAAGAAACTTTTTTGGTTAATAAATGACATTTGAACAATTATTAATTTGGAAAATAATCGAACAAGTTTAAAATATATTTAGAAGTTTTAAAAAGATTCCAAAATAATGTATAACGTGAAAAGATTTGAAAACCATTTAGTACACAATGTAGATTTTTGAAGATTTCGACACAAAATTTATAAGCTTTTGAAGCAATTTAAAAGGTTTTAAATGAATAAAAAATGTTTATCAAAATTCCTAGCAAAACTAAAAATATTTTTTTTCGTTTGAAAAATTGATTTAAAAAGAATATTTAATAATATTTCCAAAATTGTAAAAAAAAAAAGAATCTGGATGATTTTAAGGTAGTTATTTTTCTTTTCCAGGATTTCAAAAAAAATTGTAGGAAAAATTCGAGTTCCAAGATAATAACATTATTATTAGATTCCTGGAGATTTTTTAAATTATTTTTTTTTAACAAATGTTTAAGAGAATATTTAAAACGGCTTCAAAACAAATTTTTATGTATAAATTAATGCTTCTAGCTTAAAATTGCTTAAAATGGTATAATTTGGAAAATTTATAAATTAAAAGTTAAAGTTTTGCAGTTTAAGGGTTTTTAATTAAAAAACATTCAGTTGAAAAGTGTTAAAAGCTTCCATTTTATACGCGTAAATTATTGAGCTTTTGAATTAACATTTTTTTAAGCTTTAATTTGAAAAGTTAAAAATTCAAAAGTATGTATCTGACATTGAGTGGCTTAATTTGCGGTTCAGTTTTTATAACATCAACTGAAAAATTTTTTATCTTCAAGAGTTCGAATCTTTTAATTTCAATTCTTTCTCAACTGTTCAATTTTGATTTACAGTCAAAAAGTGGTTCTTTTTCGACCAAGGATAAGAAATATTAAAAATATTGCAATGACATAATTTTAAATGACATATTTGGTGTCTTATCGATTGCTATATATTTGAAGAAAAAAACTTCAAATGTAAGGTTTTTTGTTGTTTAATAACGATTAATCATGATTGTCTTTCAACATTCTACCATTCCTTTAAAGTTTAAATATAGAAGCTTTTTTTTTTGTAATAGCGATCATGTATACATGATCGCATTTTAATTTAAAATTATCTCATTGCAATATTCTAAATATTTGTCATCCTAGGTCGAAAAAGAACAACTTTTTGGCTGCAAGAGATGTAAATTCCTGTAGGTTCTTGTAGTTGTAATTTTTTAATTCTTGTAGAAAATTAAAACTACAATAAAATACAACAATCTACATAAAAATACAAAAAAAGTACAAAATTCGTCTCAATAATAGAAAAAAGTTGTACTTTCCTGTGATTTTGGTTGTAAATTATTGTATTTATTTATAGATTCCTGTAAAAATAGTTTTAGTTTTCTGTACTTTTTTGTGAAAATTTTTTCACCAGGGTACATATCTGTTTTTCTCGGACACGCATGCTAAGGCGTCATTACTAAATAATTTATTTTTTATTTTATTCAGACTCGTCAACCGAATAGTCTTCAATTGACATCGATTGTAGACTAACTCTTATGAAATTTAATCCTGGTTAGAGAATCAAGTCATGCAGAAACAATAAAATTCATATTGTTAAAATTTGTATTTTCTAAGCTGCCACATAGAATTTAAGTAAATAAATATAATTTTGAGAAAGAATTCCCGTAAAGAATTATAATTTGACTTGGAAACATCCCTTTTCCAAATTTTGGAAAAAGAGATTACTATATTTCTTAATTATGATAGAAAATATTATAAATAAATATAATTCTGGCTTGGCAGAGGGAAATTTTCGAAACATGTAAATTTAATTGTGATTTAGAACAGGGGATTTCCATAAAGAATTATAATTTTCATTTTAGGTTCACTTTAGAACAGGAAGATAATTTGGATTCGGATTTACCACAGAGAATTAAAGAAATCCCTGTTCTAATCCAGAATTATAATTCATTATCAAAGTTCTGAGTTCGAATCAGAATTATAATTATTATGAGCAAAAATTATCTGATGCACCAAGTCAGAATTATTATTCTTTTCTAAAATTCCCTTTTCGACATCAGAAATCTTGTAAATCTTTTAAAATGCTTAGAAATCCATTGAATCCATTAAAAATCGTTGGAAATAATTCAAATGTTTTGAAAACTTATCAAGTGACCGGGAGATAACCGAGAATTTTAAAACAGCCATCCCTGCTATTATTTTGAATTCGTTAGTCGATAAACGCATTAAATTTAAAAAAAATCAAATAAAATTCATGTTTCAGAAATTTGTTTAGATCTATCAGTTTAAACGTAAAAGGATCTTAACAATTTTCAAACCAGGTTTAGAAAATCGATTAAAGTTGAATTATTTTCAAAGATTTTTTAAAATGTTAGGAATTATTCTAGCTAGTTTAAAAAGGTTTGAAAATTCTTCTCTTGGCAGAAATTTTACCTTTTCGTTTAAAAATGCAATTGATTGAAAATTAATTTGTTTGGTTGAGGATTCAACTATGTTCGTAAAAATGTGTCTTCTGATTAAATTCAACAGTAATTTGTTAAAAAATGCTTTTTTTTATGCAAATTTAACGATTTTGTTGAAAATTTCTTTTTTTTTGTTACAAATTAAATTTTTTTAAACTATTTTTTTAACTGAGAATTTAGCTATGTATTCCATTTTTGATTAAAATTTTTTTTAGTTGAATTTTCATGTATTATGTTAAAAATTAAATTTTTTAATGAATTCAACTATTTTTGATTTAAAATTAAATTATTTTTTAGATGAAATATCGACTATTACATTTTATTGTTGAAAATTCAACTACTTAGCTAAAAATTGAATTACTTCATTAAAAATTCATGTTTTTAGATGAAAATGGTTTTCTTTGGTTCTTTGGTTGAAAACGTAAATTCGTTTTTGTTCATTAAATCTAACTTTTTTTTTATTTTAAAGTAAAATATTTTTTGTTGAAATATCCACTATTATATTTTTTGTTGAAAATTTACCCTTTTAAGTTGCAAATACCGCTCCTTCGTTGAAATTTTCTTAAATTTTAATTTTTTTGGGTGACGATTCATAATTTTAGTTCAAAATTCAGTTCTTTGGTTGAAAATTCAACTTAGTTCATGAAATTTTTGTTTGCCGAAAATTAAATTTTTTGACTGAAAATTTAACCGTTCACTTATTGGTTGAAAATTCATGTTCTTGCTGGAAATTTTTTGTTTGCAAATTAATTTTTTTGGTTGAGGATTCAACTATTTTCGTGAAAATTGGTCCTTTCTGATTAAATTCAACAGTTTTTTTTTTAAAAATTTCTTTTTTTGAATGCAAATTAAACTATTTTGTTGAAAATTAATTTTTTTTTGTTAAAAAATTAATTTTTTAAAACTATTTTTTTAACTGAAAATTTAACTATGTATTCCATTTTTGATTAAAAATTTTGTTTAGTTGAATTTTCATGTATTATGTTAAAAATTAATTTTTTTAATGAATTCAACTCTTTTTGATTTAAAATTAAATTATTTTTTAGATGAAATATGGACTATTACATTTTTTTATTGAAAATTCAACTACTTAGCTAAAAATTGAATTACTTCATTAAAAATTCATGTTTTTAGATGAAAATGGTTTTTGTTCATTAAATCTAACTTTCTTTTTATTTTAAAGTAAAATATTTTTTGTTGAAATATCAACAATTACATTTTTTGTTGAAAATTTATCTTTTCAAGTTGAAAATTCAGCTCCTTGGTTAACATTTTCTTAAATGTTAATTCTTTTGCTTGGCGATTCATAATTTTACTTGAAAATTCAATTCTTTGGTGGAAAATTCAACTTAGTTGATGAAAATTTTTTTTTGCCTAAAATAAAATTTTTTGATTGAAAATTTAACCGTTCAATTTTTGGTTGACAATTCATGTTCTTGCTGGAAATTTTTTGTTTGAAAATTCAAATACTTGGTTGTAAGTTGAACTGCTTTGTTAAAAATTCATTTTTCTGGTTGTTGATTCATGATTTGAGTTGAAAATTTCTTTTTTTTTGTGTTAAAAAATTCATTGCTTTAAACTTTTTTTTTAACTGAATATTTAACTATGTATTCCATTTTTGATTGAAATTTTTTTTTTTAGTTGAATTTTCAAGTATTTTGTTAACAATTCATTTTTTTATGAATTCAACTCTTTTTGGTTTAAAATTAAATTCTTTTTTTGCGAATGAAAATTGATCATTTTAGTTAAAAATTCATCTCTTTGGTTGAAAATGTAACTATTTCGTTAAATATTCGTCTGTTTTTGTAGAAAATCTTTTTATAGATAAAAATGCAACTGTTTGGTTGAAAATATTCATCTCTTTTAGATGAAGATTCAAATATTTTGTTGAAAGTTTCTTTTTTTTTCATTAAATTGAATTTTTTTTATTTTAAAGAAAAATATTTTTTGTTGCAATATCAACTATAACATTTGTTGTTGGAAATTTATCTTATGAAGTTAAAAATTTAACCGTTCCATTTTTGGTTGAAAATTCATGTTCTTGGTGGAATTTTTTGTTTTTAATTCAAATACTTGGTTGTAAGCTGAACCACTTTGTTAAAAATTCATTTTTTTGGTTGCCGATTCATGATTTTAGTTTGAAATATATATTTTTAGCTGTAAATTTACCTACTTTATTGATTTTTTTTATTACAAATTTATATTTTTTAGCAATTTATATTTTTTAGTTGAGAATTCATTTTTTAAATTGAAGACTTATCATTTTAGTTCCCAATTCATCTCTCTGATTGAAAATTTAACTGTTTTGTCAATTTTTTTGTTTTGTTTGAAAATTAATGTTTTTGACTGAAGATTTCACCATTCCATTTTAGTTTTAAAATTCATGTATTTAGTTAGAAATTTATATTTTTTGATAGAAAATTAATGTTCTCGATGAGAAATTCATCTTCTTGTTTGAAAGTTCAAACATTTTGTTTAAAAATCACCTACTTGGTTGGAAATTTAACAATTTTGTTAAAAATATATATTTTTTTTACTAGACAATTATTTTTCTTAACTGGAAATTAAACTACTTAATTTTTGAATTAATTTCTGATGTTAGATATTACCGATTACTGGTCAAATAATTTTCTAGAGAAACTAGAGAATTATTTGACCAGTAATTGGCAATATCGAACATCAGAAATTAATTAATTACCCTGGTCGACAAAATAACATCAATGATTAAAATATTTAATTTTTGTTTGAAAATTTTATTAAAGTTTAATGAAAGCTTTATTAGTTAAAAATGCAACTATTTGGTTCAAAATCCACGTATTTTGTTGAAAATTCGTCTTTTTTGGTACAACATTAATCTTGTTGGTAGAAATTCCATCTTTTTTGATTAAAAGTGCTATGAAATACAACAATTTTGTATCAATATTAATTTAAAAATTGCGTGAGATAAAAAAGAATAATCACGCGCGTTGCACGCACGTTTCTACTCTATTACAGGCCTCACAGTCCCTATGGAATTAAATATAGGGACCAAAGGATACTTTTTGTCACGCTCATAGGGTACTTTTTTCGCGCCCAAAGGGTAAAAAACTCAAGATAAATTCATAAAACTTCAAAACAATTCAAGTTAATTTCCAAAGATATCAAATGAATTGGAAACAATGTAAAAATATGAAAAAAAACCTAATTGAATTCAGTCAATTTGAAATAAGCTTAGAAAAATTTAAGGGAACTCAAAAGAATTTGATGAAATGCCTAATAATTCAAGATGAGGTTAATATGAAATATTAATATTTTTAATATTATTATTTTAATATTTTTAATATTTTTCACTTTAGGATCAATCAAATAAAAACTTTAAAAAATTCAAAAAATCCACTGAATTCAATAAAATTGAGTGAATTTAGAAGAATGCAAGTAATTAAAAAAAATAAAGACAATTTCAAAGAATGCAAAGAATTCATGGTAAATTAAAAAAAAATTCAAATCTCTTCACATCTTTGAAATCATACTAATTGCTAACCAAAGGAGTGACTTATGACCATAAAACAAATTGAAGTTAAATTCAAAAGAATTCAAATGATTTGGAAAAAATTCTACAAATCGAAAAAATTCCATTGATTACAATAAAATTTGAGTGAATATAGAGGAATTTAAGGGAAATGAGAAGAATTCGAGGAAATCCATAAAAAATCAAACTGAATTAAAAAAAAATTATTCAAAACAATTTAAACATATGAAAAAATGCATTGAATTGAGTAAGTTTGAAACAAGAATTTAAGGTGAGTTTTAAAGACTTCAAGATGAATTAAACATAAACTTTTTAAAACTCCATTTAATTGAGTGAATTTAGAAGAATTCAGGATAAATTAATAAGAATTCAGGGATACATCCAAATGAATTGCATCAAATATTTGAAAATGTCTTCAAATTTTTGAAACCCTACGAAATCCCTCACTTTTTGTGAATAAATTTTTTTATGAAATCCATTAAGATATATTAAAATCCTTTAAAATTATGAAAACCCTTGGAAATCCCTTGAAATTGTTTAAATCTATTGAAAATACCTTGGAATCTTTTGAAATACCCTAAAATATTTCGAAGTCTTTGAAATTCCTTCAAACTATTGAAATAAATAAAAAAAATCTGGGAATCGTTTATATTATAATTATATTGCGAATCTTTCAAAATACCCTAAAATATTTCAAATCCTTTGAAATCCTATTAAATTACTGAAATCAATGCAAAATTTCTTTATAATTGTTTTGAATAACCTAAAATATTTCCAATTCCTTAAAATCTTTTGAAATTCCTCGAAATTTTTTTAATAGTTAGATGATATCTTTGCTGTTTTTTCGAAAGACATCGTTATTAATTGACCCAAGTATCAAGACTGTAAAGAAGATTTTTTCAATTGGCATTAGGGTCGTTAGTATTTATTTTTGTTCTGCAATCAATTTTTAAGAATTATATAATTTTTCTTTTTAAATTAAATTAAATTTTGGATTATTTTTGTTTCGTCCTGGACTGACTCATCGGACTCATCAGTAAGGCTATATGAATCAGTCCTGCCTTAGACAATACATTTTATAATTTATGCATTTAACGGTTTAAATGACCTAAATTAATTATAATGTGTAATTTTTTCAAAAATTGCTATGTTTGTAAATTTTGCAGTTTAAACATAATGCAATTTCAACCGCGGATAGGGGTTGAAACTTATTTAATTTTATTTTTCAAACCGCAAATAAATTTTGTTTTTCAACCGGTTTTACAAATAAGAGCGAAAGGGAAATTACAGAATTTTGCCCATATTGGACCCTTAGGTACAAGCGCATTCTAGGCGACGTTGTCGGGTTTATAGCTATGTCCTCTCCTCAAAAATGTTAAAGTTTCGTATTACAGTATTACAGAATCTGGTAAACTCGAAAAAACGTGTTAGTCTCTTGGCGGTCTCAGACGTGAAGGGTCATTCTCGAACCCAATAATAAAAATTTCTCCTAATTCTTAAAATATTTTAAATGTTGTTTTCATGAAAATTATTTAAAGGGGGGAAAAAAAAAATGTGTCTTAAGTTGTGTCAATGTTTCAAAAGTTATATTATGTGATTACTTAGTGTCGTCCGAACCAAGCCTCCATCTACGCAGATGTAACCATAATAATACATAGGAATGGAAGTATTGGAGGAAAGGGAGATGGAAGGAAAATTACGAAGGATAAGTTTTTTAAAAATTATTTAGTTGATTCATAAATATTGATACAAATTCGTTATCAATTTAATGATTTTTGATTTTCTGACTCAGTTTTGGCCCCTATCCGTGGCCGGAATATTATTATTAAAAATTAATTTAAAAACAAAATTTATTTGCGGTTTGAAAAATAAAATTAAATAAGTTTCAACCCCTATCCGCGGTTGAAATTGCATTATGTTTAAACTGCAAAATTTACAAACATAGCAATTTTTGAAAAAATTACACATTATAATTAATTTAGGTCATTTAAACCGTTAAATGCATAAATTATAAAATGTATTGTCTAAGGCAGGACTGATTCATATAGCCTTACTGATGAGTCCGATGAGTCAGTCCAGGACGAAACAAAAATAATCCAAAATTTAATTTAATTTAAAAAGAAAAATTATATAATTCTTAAAAATTGATTGCAGAACAAAAATAAATACTAACGACCCTAATGCCAATTGAAAAAATCTTCTTTACAATTTTTTTAATATCTTGAAAATGCCAAGGAATTAAAAAATACCTTACAACATTTCAAATTCTTTGATCATTTTTGATCAATTGATCATCAGGATCAATTAAATAAAAACTTTTCAAATTCCAAAAAATTCATTGAATTGAGTAACATTGAGTACATTTAGAAGAATTCAAATTAATTATAAAAAATTCAAAAGAATTCCATAGAATTTAAAAGAATTCAGGGTGAATTCCCAAAACTAATTTCAAATCTCTTCAAATCAATGAAACCCTACAAAACACCTCACTTCTCGTGAGTAAATTCTTTAAAATCCACTAAAATATTTTTAAAAACCCATGACATTCTATGAAATATGATGATATTTCCTGAAATCCTGGAAAATTTATTAAAATACCTTGAGAGCTTTAAAAAACCCTTACAATCTTCCAAATCTTCCGAAATTTTAGATTCTTTATCCTAAATAATTTCGCGCTTTGAAGTCCCTTCAAATTAATAAAACTAATGAAAAAATTCCTTGGAATCTTTTAAAATTTCCCAAAATATTTAAAATCCTTTGAAATTATTTGAAATCCCTTGAAACTTTTAAAAGCACTTGAAATTTAAAATTTAAAAAGATGGCCATGGCTCATTCTAATTCTGAAACTGAATTAACATCGAAATTTTCGAGTAATAATTTTTATAATTTGTGAATTGAATATCATAAGAAAATGTATGCATTAACATTCTGTATTAGCGCAGAAGAAATAAAAAACTTATAGAAGTATCCACAATACTAAAGTCTGTTAATTGTAATCTATAAAATAATTGGCACCAGTCTAGAAAAAGTGCCTTGAAATCTATTTATTCTGTAATGAACAAAAAATAAATTATATCTTGATAAATAAAAAACTTTTCAGTAGCAATATCTCTTCTAAACGAGATTTTTCTTTCATAATAGACTAAAAGATTTTAATTACTCTTCAGATTTCAATAAAATAACTACTTAAAAAAAATTAATTCAAGGTTCTCGTGAAAAATTCAAGGAGGTTTCCAGGTTTTCAAGGTTTAAAACAAAATCAAGGAGAATTCCAGGTTTTCAAGGTTTTTCAAGGTCGCTGGACACCCCGTAATTTCAAAAGCCCGGGGGCACGGCTTAACGCTGAAGAAAAAAAAAATTACGGAATTTCTTTTTCCGGAAAACGAACAAAATGGGGGGGTTTTATCACAAAAAATCGAAAGTCGAATTTTTACAGGTATAAATTTGGACCACCCTAGTGAGGCCTGCTAGTATTTTAAAAGTTTGGGTTGTTAAGTTATAAATATTATACGAAAAACTGATGAAGCTCTGAATTTTTCCAATAAATCAGCCGTGCCAATCTCAGTTGACGTAGTAACACGTGCGCGACGCGTGCCGCAGGGACGATTGACGTTTCAAATGCTAAGTAACTTCGTAGTGCTCGTTGGGAGGTCAAGAATTTTTATTGGAGGTCGGTTTCATTAAAACTCCCAGACTCTCCACGATAAGAAGATTAAGTATCCAAACAATCAACGTATTCTCACCTCGTTCTGCCATGGAATGGAGACACTGCCAGTGTTAAACTTGCTATAAAAGGTATCATCCGTCGCGTCCAGATTGATGCCCTTCACTGTCGAAAACTGCTCGATGTCCAACACATCCTTCGCGTAAATTGCATGTGGCTATAACAGAACCAATTTCCAAAGATCAGTAAAATACCCAGGAGACCAAATCAATCAATAATCAATGGAAACGAATAAGGAAATTGCTCTAGAATTGGCCAATGAATCTCCCCTTTTTCCTCAAGTTCCAAACTCTTAAAGGCAGTTTATTTTTAGAGAGAATTTCACGAATCTTTGGAAAGTTTCCCCTATTTCTCTCTTTTAACCCCTTTCAGGCCTCGGGCTCACTTTAGAGATCCAAATAGTGCAAATAGTGACTCAAATTTTAAAAAAAGTGACAAGATAGTGTCATAAAATTTTGCAAGCATTAAAAATGAACTTCAATGTTTATTTAAAATTTTATTCTTTAGTCAATAAATGATCAAAATTCCTAGTTATTTATCGCAGGCTTCACTATTTTTGGTGAATGTTAATTCAATTGAATGATTAAGAATTTATTTTTAATTTTTTTAATTTTATTATATAATTTAAAATTGACCTCTTTGGCTTGAAAATTCAATAATTTGATTGATATTTTGTTTTTTTTTCTTGATTAAGAAATTTTTGTTTTGATTAAAAATTAAACTATTTTGTTAAACAATCATCTCTTTAGTTAAAAATGCAATTAGGTTAAAAAATAATTTTTTTTTAGTTGAAAATTTAACTATTTGGTTGAAAATTGATCTGTTTTGAGTTGATGATTCAAGCTTTTTATTGAAAATTTGTATTTGCTGCTTAAATCCAACTGTTTTTTATTTAAAATCAATATTTTTTTGGTGAAATATCAATTATGACATATTTGGTTCAAAATTCATCTTTTTAGGTGGAAAATTCAACTCATTGTTGAAAGTTAAACTACTTTCTTAAAAGCTAATTTTTGTTAGTTGAAGATTCATCATTTTAGTTGAAAATTCGCGTTCTTTTTTTTTTGGCTTGAAAATTAATTTTTTAATTAAAAATTTATTTCGATAAATATTCAACAGATTGGTTAAAAATTCAACTGTTCTGTAGAAAATTCATCTTTTTGGCTTGAAAACTAAACAATTGGATTGAAATTTTTTTTTCTTTCTAGACTAACAAATTTTCGTTTTGATTGAAAATTCAACTATTTTCTTGAACATTCATCTTTTTCTGTAGAAATTTCTTTTTTTTTGTGTTGAAAATGCATCTGTCTGTTTAAAAATTAATCTCTTTTTATTGAAAATTAAACTTTTTGTTGAAAATTAAATTTTTGTTGAAAATTCACATTTTTGGGTTGATCATTCAACTGTTTTGTAGAAAATTTGTAGTTTCAGCTCGAAAATTCAACAATTTGGTAGAAAATTTAATTCTTTGGTTGAAAATGTATGTATTTTGTTGAAAATTCGTCTTTGTTGGTTAAATCCAACTGATTCTTTAAATTTTGTATTAAAACCTTTTTTTTTGTTGAAATATAAACTACTTATCACATTTTTTGTTGAAAATTCATCTTTTTAGGTTGAAAATTCAACTCCTTGGTTAAACTACATTCTTAAAAGTTCATTTTTTTTATTGAAGATTCATATTCTGGGGCTGAAAATTCAATAATTTGGCAAAAACTTGAACTATTTGCTACAAAATTAAACTATTATGTAAAAAATTAGTTTTCTTGAATTGGAAATTAATTCTTTTCAGTGAAAATTTATCTACTCCATTTTTGGTTCAGAATTGATTTTCTTTTTTAAATTCATTAGTCAAAAGTTATATTTTCTGGTCGAAAATTTAAGTTTTGTTGAGCATTCGTCTTTTGGGATAGAAAATTGGTTCTTTTGGGTTGAAAATTGATCTTTTGGTAGAAAATTCATGTTTTTTGGTTGAAAGTTTATTCTTTTTCATTGCAAAATGTACTATTATATTTTTGGTTCAGAATTCATCTCTTTTATTTAAAAATTCTACTATTTTGTCAAAAAGTCATATTTTTTGTTAAAGTTAAACTACTTTGTAAAAAATGCATTTTTTCATTGCAGATTCATCTCTTTGTTTGACAAATTAACTTTTTTGTTGAAAATTCATATTTTTGGGTTGAAGATTTAACTTTTTTGTAGAAAATTCCACAAATTGATATTTTAAAAAATTTCTTTCATGACTGAAAAATTTTTCTTGGTTGCAAATTTGTTTTTTGGTTTAAAATTGATCTCTTTTGATTAAAAATACAATTATGTGGTTGCAAATTTAATTAAATTGTTTTTGTTCAGGATTCAAGTATTTTGTTGAAAATTAATCTTTTTTGGTTGAATTCAACTGTTTTTTTATTTATTAAAAATTGACCTTGAAATTTGAACTTCTTTGTTAAAATTTTATTATATTTTTTTGGTTGAAGATTCTTCTCTTTGGTTGACAGTTTAACTACTTTACTTTTGATTGAAAAAGTTAGCTTTTTTTAGTTGAAAAATTCAACTATTTGAATGAAAGTTCGTGTATTTTGTTGAAAATGAACTTATTTGTTGAAAATTCATATTTTCAGCTCAAAAAATTAAAATTCAACTGTTTTTTTTTAAAGAAAATTTGTCTTTTGGCTTGAAAATTCAAAAGTTTGATTGAATTTTTGCTCTTTCTTGAATGCAAAATTTTTCTTCTTTGCAAATTTCTCTTTCTGGTTTGAAATTGAAATCCTTTTTAATTGAAGTATCCACTATTACATTCTTGGTTGAAAATTCATCTTTATTGGATGCAAATTTAACTATCTGAATGGAACTTTTTTGTTAAAATTTAATTTGTTTTGTTGAAGATATGCTTCTCTTTGGTTGAAAATTTAACTATTTTGTGGAAAATTCGTTTTTTTTTTAATTTCAAATTAATTTTTTTGACTGAAAATTTAAGTATTCAATTTTTGGTTGAAAATTCATCTTTTTTAGTTGAAAATTCAACTATGTGGTTGAAAAATTAATTAATATGTTTTGATTCAGGATTCAACTATTTCGTTGAAAATTCGTCTTTTTTTGGTTGAATTTAACTGTTTTTGCTTGAAAATTGATCTTTTTTTAGTTGAAAATTTCACTTTTTTGTGTAAAATTACTCTTGTTGGTTGAAATTTGAACTTTTTTCTCAAACATTAATTTTTTTTTGTTATAGATTCTTCTGCCTGGTTGAAAATTGAACTATTTTATTGAAAATTCATTGTTTTGGTTGAAAATTAATTTTTTTGTGGTTAAAAATACAACTATGTGGTTAAAAATTAATGTATTAAATTGAAAATGAACTTTTTTGATGAAAATTTAACTGTTTTGTAAAAAATTCTACAAATTGGTTAAAAAATGTATTTCTTGACTGAAAAACTTGTTTGTTGAAATTTAATTTCATTGGTAGAAAATTAAACTCTTTATTTGAAAAATTAACTGATTTTGTGGAAATTAATTTTTGTTTTTGTTGAAAATTAATTTTTTATATACTGAAAAATTTTAATATTCCATTTTTGGTTCAAGATTTAATTAATTTGTTTTGGTTCATAATTTTATTATCATTTTTGGTTGAAGTATCAACAATTACATTTTTGGTCGAGAATTCATGTATTTTCTTGAAAATTTGTTAGTTTTTTTTTTATGGAAAATAAATCTTGTTGGTTGAACTTTGAACTTCTTTCTTAAAATTTCATTTTTTTGGTTGAAGATTCCTCTCTTTGGTTGAAAATTTAACAATTTCGTTGAAAATTCGTTTTTTTTGTTCAAAATAATTTTTTTCACTGAAAATTTAACTATTCAATTTTATGTTGAAAACTTATCTTTTTTTAGTTGAAAATTCATGTATTTTGTTGAAAATGCACTGTTTAAATGAAAATTCATATTTGCGGATTGCAAATTCAACGGTTTTGTGAAAAATTCTACAAAATGGTTAAAAAAATTTTATTTCTTGACTGAAAATTTGTTCTTAAATAAAGTTAAATTCTTTTGTAGAAAATTCGTCTTATTGAAATTTGAAATTATTATTTTTTTACTAAAAATTTAACTATTTCATTTTTGGTTAAAAATTGATCTTTTTTAGTTGAAAATACAACTATTTGGTTGAAAATTAACTTTTTTCTTGAAAGTTTATCTTTTCGGGTTTGAAAGTTAAATGTTTTCTAAAACATTTGATTTTTAGCTTGAAAACACAACTCTTTTTTGAAAACTCATCTCTTTTGGTAGAAAATGAATTTTTTTTGGTTAAAAATTGAACTACTTTGTTGAATATGCAATATATTTCGACTCGAAATCTTCGGAATATGTTACCTAAGTGAATTGTATTTAAAATAATTTATTCCCCTATTATTCCCCAAATTTCGCCAAAAAATTACCCTATTTCCCCTGTCTTGAGATCATGTTGGATTGTAAAGTCTCTTTGTACGTTAAAAATTCATTTCACCGGTTGAAAATTAAACTACTTATTTGAAAAATTAACTATTTAACTATTCCATTTTCGGTTAAAAACTCAAGTTTTTCAAGATTAGACACTAGATAGTTTTTAAGAAGCGGATCTAAAACCCTATGATCCTTCGTTGACACGACTTTTCACTTTAGTTTCAGGCCACCCCTCAAGCATCAGCAGCTTCTCATCAAATTGAAAACTCCTAAAAAGTTTGTAGCTTATAGAGGATTAAGGGTCCCTGACAAGAAGGAGCGAAGAAAAGAACCTCAGGAGAGGCAAGTAAGGAATTAACGAGCAGGAAAATCGATTTGACGACACCTACTCACATCTGGTACAAACGGTGGTTCCCACATACCAGCCTCGACCCTCTTCCAGTTCATGCACTGGAAAAAGTTGTGAAGCTTCACTTCCTTCGCCCCGTGTCTGCCGCATTTGCAGCCAAGCCTGCTCTTGGGGCTTTTTTTCAGGAGCTGTTGGCAGAGGCTCTTAGCCTCCTCGCTAAACTTGTGAGAGTACTTTTCCTGGTCTTCTTTCACTCTTCGGTCGACTTCCTCCCTGGCGACCTTCTCCTTCCGGGCCCGGAAAGGCGCCTGGCCCTCGATCATTTCGTACAAAAGACAGCCGAAGCTGAACCAGTCAGGAGAGAAGGTGTATTTCTCGTTGTCGATAACCTCCGGAGCCATGTAGCCAACAGTTCCAACTCTGCCTCTGACCATGTCGTCTTCCGTTATTTCAACGGCGAGACCAAGGTCGGATATTCTCACGTGACCGTGATCATCGAGGAGGATGTTCTCTGGCTTGCAATCCCTGTAGACGATGCCTTGGAGGTGGAGATGTTCGAGACCGCATACCACTTCTGCGGCATAGAACCTCGCTCGAGTGATGTCGAAGCCAGGGTCTCCGCCCATGTTGTAAATGTGGAATTTGAGGTCTCCGCCGTTCATGATGGTGAGGACAAGGCAAAGTGCGTCTTTTGTTTCGTAGGCGTAGGCTAAGGAGACGACGAAATTTGAGTTGATCTTCTGCAGGATGTTCTTTTCGATTAAAACCATCGCTTCGCCTTTGCGTTTTTTGATGCGCTTCTTCTCGAGCTTTTTGCAGGCGTACATCTTCCCGGTTGCCCTCACCTGGCAAGCACAGACTTCTCCAAAACCGCCTTTCCCGAGGACTCGGTACATTCGGAAGGTCTTGTATGTTACGGGCTGCGCTTCGAGCCATTTCCACTGGAGATACCTGTGGATCAAACGGTTTTCGGATTGTTAGTTTTCAGGAATTATAAGGGGGAATGCTGCCAGAAAGGGGCGATGATAAAATCAAAATGGGTAGCGTTAAATGCAAATTGTTGGTTGTGTTAAGAATCCTTCTTCTCTAAAAAAATAGGTGTGTCATGGAAGTCTCGAAAGCATTGTTGTTGCTTTTCCTCAATGCCGATTGGGTAACATAATTAAGAATTGAGTTTCAGTTGAAGGCCAGTGACAAAGAATGTCACATTTGTGTGCATAACAGAACTGACGAAAATTTAAGATTTCTTAATGTAAAATTTTATTATTACATTTTCAGTTAAAATAAATAATTTTTAAACAAGAAAACGGGAATTTTCAACAAAAAGTGTAGTAGTTGATATTTCCACCAAAAATATTTTAATTTTCAATAAAAATCTGTTAGTTTAACCCAAAAGAGTTTAATTTTCAACCAAGAAAGATTTTTAAATCAATAAAGAAAAAAAATCTCATCCAAAGTACTGAGAGTTATCAAGTCATAAAGACGAATTTTTGAAAACAAATTTACGACACAAAAATATGCATTTTCTACCAAAATAATTGAATTTTCGACTGAAAAAGACGAGTTTTCAACAAATAAGTGAATTTTCAACTGAAAAAGATCAATTTGCTAGCAAAAATGAAATAGCAATATTTTTAGTAAAAAAATTCAATTTCAACAAAAAAAAAAAAAATTTTTTTAATTTTTAACCAAAGAAATGAACTTTTAACTAAAATGATGCATCTTCAATATCGAAAATAATTTTTAACCAAATAGTTGAATTTTCGACCCAGAAGATGAATTTTCTACCAAAAAAAAAATACAAATTTTCAACAAAAAATAGAATAGTTTAATTTTAAGTTATAGAAATAAGTTTTTAACAAATAAAATAAATTTCCAACGAAATAGTTACATTTTCAATTAAACGGATGAATTTCCAACTAAAAGGATTAAATGTCTATCAACAAAAAATTTCAGCAAAAAATGGAATAGTTAAATTTTTAGTTAAAAAAATTAATTTTCAATTAAAAAATGATTTTCGACCAAAGGAATGATTTTTTAACCAAAAAGATTAATTTTCTACTAAAACAGAATAATTTTTAACAAAATACATGAATTTCCAACCAAAAAGGTTCATTTTCTACCAAAAAAAGGCAAATTTTCAATAAAATAGATGAATTTTCAACTAAAAAAGATAATTTTTCAACAAAAAATAGAATAGTTTAATTTTCAGTTAGAGAAATTAGCTTTTAATGAAATAAAATAATTTTTCATATAAATAGTTAAATTTTCAACCAAACAAATGAAATGTCTATAAAAAATTTCGTCAAAAAATGTAGTTCAATTTTTACTTAAAAAAACTAATTTTCAACCAAAGAAGTAATTTGTCAACCAAAAAGATTAATTTTCCAGCGAAAAAGAATAATTTTTAACAAAATAAATGAACTTTCAACCAAATATTTTAATTTTTAACCTAATCTTTGAATTTTCAAACAAAAAGGTTAATTTTCTACAAAACAAAAGAAAAAATTTTAACAAAAAAGTTGAATTTTCAACAGCATAAAGGTAGGGTCTCAGTTCACCCAAATTTTATTTCTCCCAAAATTTATTTTCCCCAAAAATTCAAACATAGAAGTACGAGTTTCGTGAGTTGGAAGTCCGCATGGTATAAAGTCAGGAAAGTCGGTAATGATGAAACTAAATAAATAAATATCCAAAAGATGTCGCCGCAAATATGTTTCTTGAATTAAATAAACTCAGATATTAATAAAAATGTAAAGTACTGAATGTTTTAGTTTCTGTAAAGTTTTCTCTCGAGGGGAATATATTTTTTGAAATAGATCTTGACAAAAAACATAAGGTTATGCAAGTTCAGGCTATGTTAGGGAATTCTCGCCGGAATTGGATATTTTACAACACAAGCAGTTGGTGCCTACAGAAAATTTACAAATTTGGCACAATACAAGTTTATGTTAGAGAATTCTAGCCGGAATTGGCTATTTCTCAAGAGAAACAGTTGGATCTTTTAGGAAACTTAGAAATTGCTACAATTTGAGGTCATGTTAGAAAATTCTCCCTGGAATTGGATATTTTTCAAGAGAGACAGTTAATCCTTTAAGAAAATTTATAGATAAGAACAATTTGAGGTTATGTTATGGAATTTTTGCCGAACTTGGATATTTTCCATCAAAAACAGTTAGGTCTTTCCGAAAACTTGACAGTTTGAGCAATTTTAGGTTATGTTAGCGATTTCTCGTCGGAACTAGATATTTGACAACAGAAGCACTTGGGTCTTTTATAAAACTTGAAAATTCAAACATTTAAGGTTATCTCAGGGAATTCTTGCCGGAGATGAATATTTTTCAAAAGAAACAGTTGGGTCTTTTATAAAACTTACAAATTTGAACAATTTTAGGTTATCTTAGAGAAATCTCGCTGTAAATGGATATTCTTGAACAGAAACATTTAGGTCTCTATGAAATTTATAATTTCGAAAAATGTTAGGTTATGTTATGGAGTTTCTGCCGGAATTGGTTATTTTTTATCAGAAATAGTTAGTTCTTTTCTGAAAACATCACAGTTTGAACAATTTTTGGTCATGTTAGCGATTTATCGTCGTAATAAGATATTTTACTACAGAAAAAGTTAAGACCTAACTGCTTCTTTTGAAAAATATGTAATTCTGGCGAGATTTCCCTAATTTAAACTAAAATTGTTCTAATTTGTAAGTTTTATTAAAAATAAACCTAAGTGCTTCTGTTGTAAAATATCCGACAAAAAATCGCTAACATAACCTAAAACTGTTCAAACTGTGAAGTTTTCGGAAAGACCTAACTGTTGATGAAAAATATCCAAATTCGGCAAAAATTCCATGACATAACCTCAAATTGTTCTAATCTATACATTTTCGAAAATACTTGACTTAAGTCTCTAACATAACAACCTTAAATTGTGTGTACTTGTAAGTTTTCTACATATTGGACCCAACTGCTTATGTTGTAAAATATTCAATTCCGGCGAGAATTTTCTAACATAACCTTAAATTGTTCGATCTTGTAAGTTTGTTATAACATCCAACTGCTTCTGTTATAAAATATCAAATTCCTACGAGAAATCCCTAACATAACCTACAACATTTGTTCGACCTTGTAAGTTTTCTGAAAAATCTAACTGTTCTTTTGTTGAAAAATAGCTAATACCGGCAAGATTTCCGTAACATAACCTAAACGTCCTCTGTCAAGATCTATTTGAAAAAATAGATTTATAACCTACAATTTTTCGAATTCTTAAGTTTTTTAAAAAGCTTAAATTTTTGTATTGTAAAATATCTAATTCCGACGACAAACCGCTAACATGATCTAAAATTGTTCAAACTGTTATGTTTTCAGAAAAGAACTAACTGTTTATTCTGATTAAAAATATGCCATTCTGGCAGGAATTCCATAACATAACCTGACATTTTTCGAAACTAGAAATTTCATAGAGACTTAACTGTTTCTGTTCAAGGATATCCAATTCCAGCGAGATTTCTCTAAGATAAGCTAAAATTGTTCAAATTTGTAAGTATTCCCTGAGATAACCTAAAATGTTTGAATTTTTAAGTTTTATAAAATACCCAAGTGCTTCTGTTGTCAAATATCCAGTTCCGACGAGAAATCGCTAACATGACCTAAAATTGCTCAAACTATTAAGTTTTCGGAAAGAACTAACTGTTGTTGATCAAAAGTATCCAAGTTCGGCAAAAATTCCATAATGTAACCTCAAATTGTTCTTATCTATGAATTATCTTAAAGACTTAACTGTCTCTATTGAAAAATATGCAATTCCAGGGAGAATTTTCTAACATAAGCTCAAATTGTAGCAATTTCTAAGTTTCCTAAAAGATCTAACTGTTTCTCTTGAGAAATAGCTAATTCCGGCTAGAATTCTCTAATATAACCTGAATTGCATAACCACATGTTTTTTGTCCAGATCTATTTCAAAAAATATATTCCTTTCGAGAGAAAACTTTACAGAAACTAAAACATATAGAACTTTACATTTTTATTAATATCTGAGTTTATTTAATTCAAGAAACATATTTGCGGTGACATCTTTTGGATATTTGTTTATTTAGTTTCATCATTACCCACTGTCCTGACTTTATGCTATGCGGACTTCCAACTCACGAACTCGTACTTCTATGTTTTAATTTTTGGGGAAAATAAATTTTGGGAGAAATACAATTTGGGTGAACTGAGACCTTACCAGCATAAAGAATAGTTTAATTTTTAGTTACAGAAATAAGTTTTTAAACAAATGAAATAAATTTTTAACGAAATGGTTAATTTTTCAACCAAACACATTAGATGTCTATACAAAATTTTCGAAAAAAAATTTGGGTAAATTTTTAGTTAAAAAAATTAATTTTCAATCTGAAAAACTAATTTTCAAACAAAGAAATGATTTTTCAACCAAATATTTTAATTTTCAATGGAACTTAAAACCTAATAGTTGAATTTTCAATCAAAAAGGTGAAAGTTTAATTTTAACTTAAGATATAAGTTTTTAACAAAATAAAATTAATTTTCAACCAAAAAGATTAAATGTCTATCAAACCAAAAATGTTCGACGAAAAATGGAATAGATAAATTTTCAGTTAAAAAATTAATTTTCGATAAAAACACTAATTTTCATCCAAAGAAATGAATTTTCAACCAAAAAGATTAATTTTTAACAAAATAAATGAATTCTCAACCAAATATTTTAATGTTTAATGGAATTTTCAACCTAATCGTTGAATTTTTTAACAAAAAAGTTAATTTTCTACCACAAAAACAAATTTTTAAGAAAATAGTTGAATTTTCAACTAAAAATGATACATTTTCAACAAAAAAAAAAGAATAATTTAATTTTTAGTTCGAGAAATAAGTTTTTAAGCAAATGAAATAAATTTTTAACAAAATGGTTAAATTTGCAATCAAACAAATTAAATGTCTATAAAAAAATGTCGACAAAAAATTTAGTTAAATTTTTAGTTAAAAAAATTAATTTTCAATAAAAAAAACTAATTTACAACCAATGAAATGCATTTTCTACCAAAATAATTGAATTAAAAAAGACAAGTTTTTAATAGAAAAAGTGAATTTTCAACTGAAAAAAATCAATTTTCCAGCAAAAATTGAATAGCTATATTTTTTAGTAACATAATTCATTTAAAAAAAAAACGATTTTTCAACAAAATTTGTTAAAGTTTTAACCAGAGAAATGAACTTTTAACTAAAATGATGCATCTTCAATCAAGAAAATGAATTTTTAACCAAATAGTTGAATCTTCAACCCAGAAGATAAATTTTCTACCAAAAAAATACAAAGTTTCAACAAAATAGATGAATTTTCAACTAAAAAAGATATTTGCAACAAAAAACTTTGCAACGAAGAATTGAATAGTTAAATTTTTAGTTACAAAAATTAATTTTCAATAAAACAAGTAATTTTCATCTAAAGAAATGAGTTTTCAACAAAAAGATTAAATTTCTACCAAAAAAAGAATAATTTCTAGCAAAATACATGAATTTTCAACCAAATATTTTAATTTTTAGTAGAATTTTCAAACTTATCGTTGAATTTTCAAACAAAAAGGTTAATTTTCTACCAAAAGAGGACAAATTTTTAACAAAATGGTTGAATTTTCAACTAAAAACGGTAAATTCTCAACCAAACAAATTGAATGTATATAAAAAGATTTCGTCATGAAATTGAATTAAATTTTTAGTTGAAAAAAATTTTGAACCAAAGAAATGAATTTTGAACCAAAAAGGTTAATTTTTAATAAAATACACGAATTTTTAATCAAACAGATGAATTATTCACCAGGAAGATTAACTTTCTACCACAAAAGACAAATTTTCAACAAAATTCAGACATTTTCAACCAAATATTTAGTTGAAAATTCAACTGGAGAAGATAAATATTCAACCAAAAATGGAATAGTTAAATTTTCAGTAAAAAAAAAAATAAAAAAATAAATGTTAACGAAATTGTTAAATTAAAAAAAAACAACAAGATTTTTCGACTAAAATGATGAATCATCAACCGAAAAAATGAATTTTTAACAAAGTAGTTCCACTTTCAACTAAGTAGTTAAATTTGGAGCCAAAAAAGGGTTTTCAGACGCTATTTGCGATTAGCGACAATCTTCAAAATTTAATGAAATATTTATATTGGAAGAAAAACCATGGGACCAAAGTCAGATTTACAGGATGATTCCAGCAAGAACTGATTTAAATACCCTGTAAATTCCAGATTTTTCCGTTTTTCTTTCTATGAGGTAATTTGCCTCTTGAAAAATATGGAAAACCTCTAAATTATGAAGGGAAATTTGTCATTTTCACCATGAACATAAATGCCACATTTTTCTTACTCTTGAATTTTAGAAATAAAATTTTGATATAAAAACAAAATAATTTAATAAATTTACGTGACAAATATGTCCAGAAAACGCAGTAAATGGAGCCTTATAGAAAATTCGAATCAAATTACAATAGTCGAATTTAAATCTACTTTGATGAATAGTTCAGTCGGAAATGCCTTGAAAATGTATTTTTTTTATGTTTTTTAAATGTTAAAAAAAAATTAAAAGTACGCTACCAGATTATTACACACGCGGAAAATCATATTTTTTTAATGAAAAAAATAATCTGCAAATTTTAAAGAATTGTGAGTAAGTGGAAAAAATTGTGTCATTCATATTCAGTTTACTGGAATTTTCTCGCTAAAATAAGGAAACTTCTGTCAAACATATTCAAAGTTCTCAAATCATACAGTATTTCCTGTAAAATCCATAACAAAATGTTGGAAAATAAACCGACTTTTTTTCTGGTGAAAGGAAATTCTCGAAAATCTTGCTCTCATTGTTGTTGAATGCTGTTTTCAGTTCGTTCTTTTAAATTTTCTGGAATTTTGTAAATCGCAATTTTCAAATAAGAAATTTTAATTCTAAAAATGTATTTCTAAAGAAAACATTTACATTGTAAATTATTCTTTAACAATAAAGGCGACAATTCTGTCCTTAACTCTGAATGTTTCTAAACATTATTGGTAAAAGAGGAAGTTTTAATTGTTTTTTAATATTTGGAAATAATTCTTTTCTCAAAATTTTGATTTTAAATTTAATTAAAAGAAAATATTTAAAAACATTTAAAATGATTTCCTAAAATTTCGGAAAAGAATGCAGAAGATTTAAAAGTCAAATGTTTCACTTTTGCAAGATTACAAAATTTTAGAAAAAATTCGAATAAGTTTAAAAGATATTTAGAGGTTTTGAAAGGAAACAAAAATAATTTTATTTAGAACAACATCTAGATTTGTGAAGATTTCGAACAAAAAATTTAGAAGATTTCAACAAATTTTGAAAGGTTTCAAGAAAATGAAAAAATTTTCTTAAGATTTCTCAGAAAATTGAAATGATTTTTTATTTTACAACATTTATTTTAAAAGATATTTAGAAGCTTTTTAAGAAATTCACAAATTTCAAAAAACTTAAAAACAAAATTTAGATTTTTGAAGATTTCGAAATAAAATTGTGAATTTTTTTAAATATATTGAAAGGCTTCAAGATAATGGAAAAATTTCTTAATATTCCTGGGAATGATTGAAGTGATTCTTCATTTATAAAAAATAATTTAAAGAGAATATTTGAAAAAATTATAAAATGTTACAAAAAATTTCTAAAATTGTCGAAAATGAATTCGGAAGATTTTTAAACAATTTTAGGAATAATTCGAATCAGTTCAGAAAATATTTAGGAAGTTTTAGAATTTTGAAGAGATTCCAAATATTTTAAAACTTTGTAAGATTTTCGAACATTTATAAAATATTCTTAAATTTTTTCGACATATCTGAAATCTTCAAAAATCTTTTTGAATTTTCTCGAGAAACCTAGGAAAATTATATTTATATAACTTTAAAGCAAATGAACAAAGAGACTTAAAAACAGATAGTTGTTCGAAATTTTTATTTCGTATTGAAAAGTACTTTTCCCTTCAAATTATAATTTTCCTACAAATTTTGTTCTTTCTTGACTGAAAATACTATTTTGGTTGAAAATTCAACAATTTTTTTTAAAATTAGTTTTTTTTTTCAAAATTCTTCTCTTTTGGTAAAAAATCTCATCTTTTTTTTTAAAAGTTGCAACGGTTCGGTTTAAATTTAAAATCTTTTTTTGCTGAGGATTCAACTATTTTGTTCAAAATTCGTATTTTTAGATGAATTCAACTCTTTTAGATTTAAAATTTAAATATTCTTCAGTTTAAATATCAATTATTATATTTTTCGTTGAGAATTTATCTTTTTTGGTTGAAAATTAAACTACTCGGCTAAAAGTTAAACTACTTTGTTAAAAATTTACTTGTTTAGTTGAAGATTCATATTTTTGTGGAGGATTCAACTGTTTCGTACAAAATTAAAATGTTTTATAGAAAAATAGTTTTGTTTTTATTGAAAATTATTTCTACGACAAAAACATACTAAAAATTAATCATATAAAATTCGGACTAACATCACATCTATTTTTCAATCTGTTTTGTTGAAAATTTATATAATTTGTTGAAAATTTGCCTTTTTTGGTTGAAAATTTACCTTTCCTGGTATGAAATGATCAATGTTTAACCAAAGACTTGAATTTTAAACCAGGAAGAGGTTAAACATTGATGTGTTTTGTTGAGAATTCATCTGTTTTGGTACAAAATTAATCTTCTGTGTTGCAAATTCATCTTTATAGTTGAAAATTTAACTATTCGGTTTCAAATTCAACTGTTTCGTAGGAAGTTCACCTTTTGGATAAAAATGCATCTGTTTTCTTGAAAATTAATTTGTT
Source organism: Andricus curvator (assembly GCA_932195095.1). Lineage (NCBI taxonomy): Eukaryota > Metazoa > Arthropoda > Insecta > Hymenoptera > Cynipidae > Andricus > Andricus curvator. Next base: position 328,135 of record CAKNYM010052560.1, read on the forward strand.
TTGTGTAAAAATTCAATAATTTGGGTAAAAATATAAATACATTGTTGAAAATTCATCTTTTTTGGTAAAAAATTAATCTTCTGTGTTGAAAATGAATTTTTTTTGGTTGAAAATTTAACTACTATTTGGTTGAAAATTCAACAGTTTTGTAGAAATCTCATCTTTTTGGTTAAAAATGCATCTATTTTCTTGAAAATTAATTGGTTATGTTTGAAAATTCAATGATTTGGTTTAAAGTTTATGCAAATTGTTTAACATTCATCTATTTTGGTAAAAAATTAATCTTTTGTGTTGAAAATTTATATTTTTTGTTGAAAATTTAACTATTTGGTTGAAAATGCAACTGTTTGCTTGAAAATTAATTTGTTTTGGTTGAAAATTAAACTATTTAGGTTCTTATTTGTTTTGAAATTCAACTGTTTGGTTAAAAATTTATGTATTTTTTGGAAAATTCTTCTTTTCTGGTAGAAAATTAATATTCTTGGCTTAAAATTGAACTATTTGGTTGACAATTCAACTACTTTCTAGAAAGCTCATCTTTTTGGTTAAAAATGCATCTGTTTTCTTGAAAATTAATTTGTTTTGTTTGCAAATTCAACTATTTTGATTAAAAATGTATGTATTTTGTTGAAAATTCTTCTTTTTTGGTAGAAAATTAACCTTCTTGGCTAAAAATTGAACTATTTGGTTGAAAATTCAACTGTTTTGTAGAAAGCTAATCTTTTTGGTAGAAAATGCATCTGTTTACTTGAAAATTAATTTCTTTTGGTTGAAAATTTAATTACTTGGTTGAAAATTCAACTGTTTTTAAGAAAACTTCTCTTTTTGGTTAAAAATACAACTTTACTTGAAAATTAATTTGTTTTGGTTTAAAATTCAACTAATTGATTAAAAATGTATGCACTTTGTTGAGAATTCATCTTTTTTGGTAATAATTAATCTTCTGTGTTGAAAATTTATATTTTTGGTTGAAAATTTAACTATTTGGTTGAAAATTCAAACGGTTTGATTGAAAATTAATTTGTTTTGGTTTAAAATTCAACTCTTTTGGTAAAAAATGTATGTATTTTGTTGAAAATTCTTCTCTTCTGGTAGAAAATTAATCTTGTTTGTTTTAAAATTCAACTGTACGGTTAAAAATTTATGTATTTTGTTGAGAATTCTTCTTTTTTTGTAGAAAAATAATCTTCTTGGCTTAAAATTGAACTATTTGGTTGAAAATTCAACTGTTTTTTAGAAAGCTCATCTTTTTGGAAAAAATTGCATCTATTTTCTTGAAAATTAATTTCTTTTGGTTGAAAATTTAATTACTTGGTTGAAAATTCAACTGGTTTTAAGAAAACTGATCTTTTTGGTTTAAAATGCAACTTTTACTTAAAAATTAATTTTTTTTGGTTGAAAATTCAACTATTTGGTTGAAAATTCTTATTTTCTGGTAGAAAACTAATATCCTTTGTTTTAAAATTCAACTGTTTGGTTACAAATTTATGTATTTTATGGAAAATTCTTTTCTGGTAGAAAATTAATCTTCTTGGCTTAAAATTGAACTATTTGGTTGAAAATTCAACTTTTTTGTAGAAAGCTCATCTTATTTGGAAAAAAATGCATCTGTTTTCTTGAAAATTAATTTCTTTTGGTTGCAAATTTAATTACTTGGTTGAAAATTCAACTTCAAAATGCAACTTTTACTTGAAAATTAATTTGTTTTGGTTGAAAATTCAACTATTTTGGTTAAAAATGTATGTATTTGGTTGAAAATTCTACTTTTCTGGTAGAAAATTAATCTCCTTTGTTTTAAAATTCAACTGTTTGATTACAAATTGATGTATTTTGTGGAAAATTCTTTTCTGGTAGAAAATTAATCTTCTTGGCTTAAAATTGAACTATTTTGTTGAAAATTCAACTGTTTTGTAGAAAGCTCATCGTTTTGGAAAAAAATGCATCTGTTTTCTTGAAAATTAATTTCTTTTGGTTGAAAATGTAATTACTTGGTTGAAAATTCAACTGATTTTAAGAAAACTTATCTTTTTGGTTAAAAATGCAACTTTTACTTGAAAATTAATTTGTTTTGGTTGAAAATTCAACTATTTGGTTGAAAATGCAACTGTTTTGGTTAAAAATGTATGTATTTTGTTGAAAATTCTTCTTTTCTGGTAGAAAATTAATCTTATTTATTTTAACATTCAACTGTTTGGTTAAAAATGTATGTATTTTGTGGCACATTCTTCTTTTCTGGTAGAAAATTAATCTACTTGGCTTAAAATTGAACTATTTGGTTGAAAATTCAACTATTTTAGTTAAAAATGCATCTATTTTCTTGAAAATTAATTGGTTTTGTTTAAAAATTCAATTTTTTGTTTGAAAATTCAATTTTTTGGTTAAAAGTTTATGCATTTTGGTAAAAAATTAATCTTCTGTGTTGAAAATTTATATTTTTGGTTAAAAATTCAACTATTTTGGTTAAAAATGTATGAATTTTGTTGAAAATTCTTCTTTTCTGGTAGAAAATTAATCTTCTTGGCTTAAAATTGAACTATTTGGTTGAAAATTCAACTGTTTTGTAGAAAGCTCATCTTTTTGGAAAAAAATGCATCTGTTTTCTTGAAAATTAATTTCTTTTGGTTGAAAATTTAATTACTTCGTTGAAAATGCAACTGTTTGCTTGAAAATTAATTTGTTTTGGTTGCAAATTCAACTATTTGGTTAAAAATATATTTATTTGGTTGAAAATTCTTCTTTTCTGGTAGAAAATTAATCTTCTTGGCTTAAAATTCAACTGTTAGGTAAAGAATGTATGTACTTTATTGAATATTCTTCTTTTTTGTTGAAAAATTATACTTCTTGGTTTAAAATTCAACTAATTGATTCAAAATGTATGCACTTTGTTTGAGAATTCATCTTTTTTGGTAAAAAAAAAACCTTATGTGTAGAAAATTCAACTATTTTGTAGAAAGTTTATCTTTTTAGTTAAAAAATGCAACTGTATAATGGAAAATTAAATATTTAATTTCAAAGCAAAGTAAAGAAAGAGTGGAATTAGCGGATTCTTGTGAGATAATTGCATCTTTAGTGTAATTTTTTCGAAATAGTAGGAAAAAAGTGTCATGGCTCGAAAAAAGTGTGAAATAGGGTCACCAGTGTGGTGAGTCCGAGACCTGTGAATATTAAATGATAATTTGTTGACTTTGACATGCCTGTAAAAGTAATAGCTGGCGAGGAAGACAGAGAAGGGTTCGCCGGCTAAAAAGTTCTTCACGGTCTGGGCGATTTCGACAAAGATCTCCTTTCCAGCAGTGCTCAGTCTGTCTTCACATTGCGAGACTAAGGAATCATTCAAGATGTCGATGACTCCGGAACCCTCTCGTTTCAGGTACTTTTCATAAAGTTTCTTGGCGAGTTCTGTTCGATTCTCGTCCATCTCGATCTCGTACTTCTCGATCGAATCCAGGAAGAGGTTGTAACTATGGTAAGATGGCTTCGTGTCCTGACAAAACTGCCGAAATAGGAGCCGTCCGATCGGCTGCTGGTCCACCACATAGCCGTACCTTATATCTGCAACAAAAAATAATACAATAATTAATATATCTACCATCAATACTTTTCAGGGTGAAAACTTCATTTTCAAAATTCTATGATTTTTCCTCGACCAATTTTTTTCTCTTGACCATTAACATGCAAATACCATTAACATTCATATACAAATTAAAAATTTATTTATTTTAAACAAAAAAGTGACTTTTCTACGATAAAAGATGACTTCTTAAGAAAATACTTAAATTTTCTACAAAATAATTAAATTTTCTACAAAATAATTAAATTTTCTACAAAATAATTAAATTCTTTACAAAAAACAATTCAATTTTCAACGAATTAGTTGAATTTCCAACCTTAAAAGATAAATTCGCAACAAAAAAGTGTAATAGTTGATATTTCAACCTAGAAGTATGAAATTTCATTTTAAAATAAAAAAGACGAATTTTCAACAAATAAAGATTTTTCAGTAATGAAAGAAAAAAAAGTTCACCTAAATTATTGAACCTTAAATCTAAAAGACGAATTTTCTGTACAAAAATTGAATTTTCAACCAGAAAAATAGGAATTTTCAACAACAAGATTAATTTTTAACAAAACAGTTAAATTTTCAACCAAAGAGATAAAGCTTCTGCTAAAAAAAAAATGTTCGACCGAATAGTTCAAATTTTACCCACGAAGTTAAATTTTCAATTAAAAAAGATCAGTTTTCATCTAAATAGTCAAACTTTAACCAAAGAGATGAATTTTCAACTAAAAATATGAATCTTCACCAAAAAAATGATTTCTTAACACAGTGGTTCAAACAAAATAGTTTAAATAAGAAGTAAATTTTCTACGACGATACTTGTATTTTCAACCTAAAAAGACGAAGTTTCTACGAAGATACTTGAATTTTCAACCCAAAAAGACGAATTTTCAATAATAACAGTTGAATTTTCATACATAAAGGATGACTTTTTTTTTTAATTTAATTTTCAATCAAACAGTTGAATTTGCATCCAAGAAAGATTAATTTTCTACTAAACCAGATGATTTTTTAAATCAGAAAGACAAATATTAAGAAATGTAGTTGAATTTTCTTCCAAAAAATATTTCAATTGATTTTTCAACACAAAATGTGAATTTTTCTCAAAAGTAAATTTTCTGCGAAGACACTTGAATTTTCAACCCAAAAAGACGAATTTTCAATAATTAACAGTCGAATTTTCATACAAAAAGGATGACTTAAAAAAAAAATGAATTTTAAAATCAAAAAGACGACTTTTCAACAAATAAAGATTTTTCAGTAATGCAAGAAAAAAAAGTTCACCTAAATTGTTGAACCTTAAAGCCAAAAGATGAATTTTCTGTACAAAAATTGAATTTTCAACCAGAAAAATATGAATCTTTAACAAAAAAATGATTTCTTAACAAAGTGGTTCAAACAAAATAGTTTAAATAAGAAGTAAATTTTCTAAGAAGATACTTGAATTTTCAACCCAAAAAGACGAATTTTCAATAATTAATACTTGAATTTTCATACAAAAACGATGAATTTTTAAAAAAAAATTTTAATTTTCAATCAAACAGTTGAATTGTCATCCAAGAAAGATTAATTTTCTACTAAAACAGATGATTTTTAAAATCAGAAAGACAAATATTAAGAAATATAGTTGAATTTTCATCCAAAAAATATTTTAATTGAATTTTCAACACAAAATGCGAATTTTTCTCAAAAGTAAATTTTCTACGAAAATACTTAAATTTTCAACCCAAAAAGACGAATTTTCAATAATAACAGTTGAATTTTCATACAAAAAGGATGACTTTTTAAAAAAAAATTTTAATTTTCAATCAAACAGTTGAATGTTCATCCAAGAAAGATTAATTTTCTACTAAAACAGATGATTTTTAATATCAGAAAGACAAATATTAAGAAATATAGTTGAACTTTCATCCAAAAAATATTTTAATTGATTTTTCAACACAAAATGTGAATTTTTCTCAAAAAGTAAGTTTTCCACGAAATAGTTGAATTTTCAACAAAAAAGTAGATTTTCGGACCAAAAAGGATGACTTTTTAACAAATTTATTTAATTTTCAAACAAACAGTTGCATTCTTATCAAAAAAAGATGAATTTTCTACTCAGATAAATTTTCAAAAAAAAATAGTCGATCTTTCATCCAAAAAAGATTTCAATTGATTTTTCAACACAAAACGAGAATTTTTCTCAAAAAGTAAATTTTCTACGAAATAATTGAATTTTCAACAAAAAAGTAGATTTTTTGACCAAAAAGGATGACTTTTTAACAAATTTATTGAATCTTCAACCAAACAGTTGCATTCTCATTCAAGAAAGATGAATTTTCTACTCAGACAGATGAATTTTTAAATGAAAAAATAAAAAAATTTCAAAAAAAATAGTCGATCTTTCATCCAAAGAAGATTTTAGTTGATTTTTCAACACAAAATGAGAATTTTTCTCAAAAAGTAAACTTTCTACGAAATAGTTGAATTTTCAACAAAACAGTCCATTTTTGGACCAAAAACGATGACTTTTTAACAAATTGATTGAATTTTCAACCAAACATTTGCATTCTCATCCAAGAAAGATGAATTTTCTACTAAAGCAGATGAATTTTTAAAGCAAAAAGACAAATTTTCAAAAAAATAGTTGGATTTTTATCCAAAAAACATTTCAATTGATTTTTCAACACCAAAATCTGAATTTTTCTCAAAAGGTTGAATTTTCAAACAAATAATAAAATTTACAAATAAAAAATGATTTTCAGGAGGAAACAACTGCAAAAAAAGAAATATAAATACAAAGCAAATAACTTACTAACAAGAATGTTATATCAGGGTTACCGCAAAATTTAATTTAAAAAATGCTCTAATTTTTCCCTGACCAATTATTATTTTTGGCTAAAAATGCAACAGCTTGGTTGAAAACTAACCTTTTTTAATCGAGGATTTCCAACTATTTTGTCGAAAATTCGTCTTTGGTTGAATTCAGCAGTTTTTTTTTGTTTTAAATTAAAATCTTTTTTGGTTGAAATATCAACTATTACATTTTTCGTTAAAAATTCAGCTGCCTAGTTGAAAGTGGAACTCCTTGGTCAAAAATTCATTTTTTTGGTTGATGATTCATCATTTTAATCCTAAAAACGTTTTTCTTTGCTGAAAATTCATTTTTAATTGGTTGAAAATTAATTTTTCATCTCAGAATTCAAGTATTCTATTTTCGGTTAAAAATTTGTCTTTTTTAGTTGAAAATTGATGTATTTTAGTTAAAAATTCATGTAATTTGTTGAAATTTAATTTCTTTGATTAAAAACTTAACCATTTTGTTGAAAATTCGTTTTTTCGCGTTACAAATTAATTTTGTTAACTAAAAATTTAACTATTCCATTTTTAGTTCAAAATTTATCTTTTTTAGTTGAAAATTCGTCTTTTTTCGTAGAAAATTGATCTTTATGGTTGAAAATTAATCTTTTTGGTTGAAAATTCATTTCGTCGGATAACAATTTAACTATTTTTTTTTAATTCATCTCTTTTGGTAAAAAATTAATCTTATTGGTTAAAATTTATCTTTTTGGATGAAAATAATTCATGTCTTTGGTTAAAAATTGAACTATTTTTGTTTGTTTATTATGTGTTTTTTAAAAAATTGATCTTTTTGGGGCAGAAAATTAATCTTATTGGTTGAAAATTTATCTTTTTGGTTGCAAATTAATTTCTTTGGTTGAAAATTGAACCTTTTAAATAAAAATTTATAATAATGAGGAAAAATGAGAAATTGGAAAATTTGGTTTGAAATTTAACATTTTTAGGGTTAAAGATTCATCTCTTTGGTAAAAAGTTGAACTATTTTGTTAAAAACTTTTTTTTTTTTGTTGAAAATAACTTTTTTACACTGAAAATGTAACTAT
>CAKNYM010052560.1:350094-362546 GCA_932195095.1 Andricus curvator
AAGAGGAAACATGGGAGCATGTATGGGAAGGATGTAGGAGAGGAATGTAAGAGGATGTAAGAGAGAGAAGCTGGCAAGAGAATGTGGTGAAGATTCTAGGGGAGGATGGTTTGGGGGAAGAGTGGATGAAGGAGTTAGAGGGTGCTAGGGGAGCAAATGAGAAAGAATGAAAGAATGGATGGAAAAAAATGGCAAAATGGAGTTACAAGAGAAGTGAAAGGAAAAGGAAACGGAAGTCGCTTAAATTAGAAGCGTAAATATTTGTAAGTAATGGTTATGTAATAGCATAAGTAAATTAAGTTGCGTTTGCGTTATCGCGCTCTCTCTCTCTCTCTCGCTTGCACTCTCGCTTTCGATCGCTCGCTCACTCGTTCGCTTACACGTCCCAAGTTCCGCTATCGTCAAAAAATAGAAATAAGGATATAGATATAAGATTTTCTGTAAATAGGTGTAAATAACTGTAAATAGTAAGGATAAGATTTTATAAAACATGTAGAAGAAAGTGTTGAAAGAAATGGAAGTCATGTAAACCCTTAGGGGACACATTATGAATAAAGAAGATGTAGATATTGCAACGAAAATATGGAATGGTTATTTTTCATTTATTGTAAAAATAACATTTGGACTTATTTAACAATAATCTGGACTTTTTCTCAGTTTGATCATGAACATAAATAATGGGACATTTTTCTTAATCTTGATGGTTAAAAATAAAATTTTGATATAAATATAAACAAAATATTGGAAAATGAACCAAGTTTTTCCTAAAGAAAGGGTAATTATTTCGCGCGTAGCACACACAATGTTCTAGTGATACAAATCTGAGACAGGAAATAAATGACTTTGATGGTCATAAAAATAACAAGGTGTGAAGAATCGGAACAGGCAATTTTCCAGACTTCATTTACTTGGTTGCACCTAAACATACGGAGTCTCATAACGTTCCATTTTCAGCCTAGGTAATAATTACTTTCTTACGATGATGGTTACTACCATAAAAGCTATACGAGCGCAGATAGCATATATATATAGCACAGTAAAACACGTGCCATTATGGCAAACTGTAAACTTGAAAACGACTCTGTACCTTGTATAAATCGTAGTTTCGATCATAATTCAGGGTCTAATAAAAGCCCACATTTCATCGATCATCTCGTTGATAATCTTATTTTAAAATTGATTTTCCGTCAACTTTAGTGTCGCCCATTAACGCGTACACGCCTGTTATCTTAGTGGGTTAAACAATAAAGGCGTGCTACCCAGATCTCATTTTCTTTATGCATATATGTACTCTACGAGCATTTTCAAGCACAAAGAACCTTGATAAATAAGTACCTTATTTTGGATGAAAATGTTTTTTTTTATTAGATTCCTCATTATGGTTTATTAATATACCAGTCCGCTATAAACAGTAATTAATCTAAGTGCTTCGACTGTGCATGCTTTATTCTGATTACGATAATGGAATTCTATGGAGTACTTGCGGCTTTTATAACTAATTACATTACGAGATTCGATTTGAGTGTTTAGCTACAAATCAGGGTTTCCAGCGTTTCTTAGGAACAAAATTCAAGGCCTTTTCCAGGTTTTCCAGGTCAAGAAATCAAGTTTTTCCAGGTCTACTTTTTTACATCAAATAATCAAATAACCGTTTGTTATAAATGTACAACATAAAACATTTCAGTTTTTTATTGGCCAACGATTTCTAAATAAAACAGAATAATAAATAAAAAAATGGTTAATTTTTTGCGAACATAAGTCGTCTTTTTGAAATCTTTTAATGTATTTAAAATCATTGTGAAATCTTTGAAAATTTTTGTAAAATCTTTGAAATCCTTGAAATTCTTGAAATCTGTGAAATTTTTTGAAATCTTTGAAATATTTGTGAATTCTTTCCTTAATCTTTGTTTGTGAACTCTTTTGTGTTCGTTTGAAATTATTGAAATATTTTGAAACCTTCTCAGAATTATTGAAACCTTTTGAAATTGTTTAAAATCTTTGAAATGTTTTGAAATCCTTGAAATCTTTTAAAAAATGTAATTCTCTAAATCTTTTGCAATCCTCATGAATTCTTTGAAATACTTGTAAAATCGTTTCTACATCTTTTGTGTTTATTTGAAATCCCTGGAATATTTGAAATCTTTCTGAAATATTTTGGAATTCGTTTAAAATCTTTGAAATGTTTTGAAATCCTTGAAATCTTAAAAAAAAAAAAAATTCTTCAAATCTTTTGCAATGCTCATGAATTCTTTGAAATACTTGTAAAATCTTTTCTACATCTTTTGTGTTTATTTTAAATCACTGGAATATTTGAAATTTTTGTGAAGTATTTTGGAATTTTCTAAAAAAATGTGAATTCGTTTAAAATCTTTGAAATGCTTTGAATTTTGGCGTACTGTACCCTTTTTGAAATCTTTCTGAAATCTTTGGTATTGGTTTGAAATCATTGAAATATTTGAAATCTTTGTGAAAACTTTTGAAATTCTTCTAAAAAAATTTGTAATTATTTGAAATGTTTTGAAATCTTTGAAATCTGGTGTACTGTATACTTTTTGAAATCTTTGAGATTCTTGTATTCTTTTGACATTTTTATGAAATTTTTATAAAATCTTTAAAATATTTGTGAAATCTTTTGTATTCATTTGAATACCCTTTTTTATCCTTTTTGAACTCTTTGAAATTTTTTTATTCTTTTGAAACCATTATGCAATTTTTATGAAATCTTTGTGAAATTTTTTGTATTTATTCTAAATCATTAAAAAAATTAAATATTTGTGAAATCTTTTGAAATCTTTTAAACTTTTGGTAAAATCTTTGTGAAATGTTTTGAAATATTTTGAAATATTCTAAAACATTTTGAAATCTTTGACATCTGGTGTACTGTACCCTTTTTAAAATCTTTAAAATCCTTGAAATCCTTTGCAAGTTTTAAAGTCTTTGTGAAATATTCGAAATCTTTGTGAATCCATTGAAATATTTCAATGTTAAAAATCTTTGTGAAATCTTTGAAAATTTTGGTAAAATCTTTGAAATCCTTAAATTCTTTGAAATGTGTGAAATTTTTTGAAATGTTTGAAATATTTTGTGAAATCTTTCCTTAATCTTTGTTTGTGAACTCTTTTGTGTTCGTTTTAAATCATTGGAATATTTTGAAACCTTCTCAAAATTATTGATACCTTTTGAAATTGTTTAAAAACTTTGAAATGTTTTGAAATCCTTGAAATCTTTCAAAAAATTTGTAATTCCTCAAATCTTTTGCAATCCTCATGAATTATTTAAAATACTTCTAAAATCTTTTCTACATCTTTTGTACTTATTGAAATCACTGGAATATTTGAAATCTTTTGGAATTTTCTACAAAAATTTGAATTTGTTTAAAATCTTTGAAATGTTTTGAATTTTGGCGTACTGTACACTTTTTGCAATCTTTCTGAAATCTTTTGTATTGGTTTGAGATCATTGAAATATTTGTGAAAACTTTTGAAATCTTTTGTATTGCTTTGAAATCATTAAAATATTTTTGAAAACTTTTGAAATCTTTCTGAAATCTTTTGTATTGGTTTGAAATCATTGAAATATTTGTGAAAACCTTTGAAATTGTTCTAACAAAAGTTGAAATTATTTAAAATCTTTGAAATGTTTTAAAATATTTTGAAATCTTTGTGGATTCGTTGAAATATTTTGATGTATTTAAAATCTTTCTAAAATCTTTGAAAATTGTTGTAAAATCTTTGAAATCCTTAAATTCTTTCAAATTTTTGAAATCTGTGAAATTTTTTGAAATATTTTGAATTCTTTGAAATATTTGTGAAATCTTTCCTTAATCTTTGTTTGTGAACTCTTTTGTGTTCGTTTGAAATCATTGTAATCTTTTGAAACCTTCTCAAAATTATTGAAACCTTTTGAAATTGTTTAAAATCTTTGAAATGTTTTGAAATCTTTAAAAAAAATGTTAATTCTTCAAATCTTTTGCAATCCTAATGAATTCTTTGAAATACTTGTGAAATGTTTTCTATATCTTTTGTATTTATTTGAAATCACTGGAATATTTGAAATCTTTGTGAAATCTTTTGGAATTTTCTAAACAAATCTGAATTCGTGTAAAATCTTTGAAATGTTTAGAATTTTGGCGTACTGTATACCCTTTTTGAAATCTTTCTGAAATCTGTTGTATTGGTTGGAAATCATTGAAATATTTGAAATTTTTGTGAAAACTTTTGAAATTCTTCTAACAAAATTTTAAATGTTTTGAAATCTTTGTGAATTAGTTGAAATCTTTTAATGAATTTAAAATCTTTGAAATTTTGGGTAAAATCTTTGAAATCCTTAAATTCTTTGAAATTTTTGAAATCTGTGAAATTTTTTGAAATCTTTGAAATATTTGTGAAATCTTTCCTTAATCTTTGTTTGTGAACTCTTCTGTGTTCGTTTGAAATCGTTGAAATATTTTGAAACCCTCTCAAAATTATTGAAAACTTTTGAAATTGTTTAAAATCTTTGAAATATTTTGAAATCTTTAAAAAAAATTTAATTCTTCAAATCTTTTGAAATCCTTGAAATCTTAAAAAAAAAATTAATTCTTCAAATCTTTTGCAATCCTCATGAATTCTTTGAACTACTTGTAAAATCTTTTCTACATCTTTTGTATTTATTTGAAATCACTGAAATATTTGAAATCTTTTGGAATTTTCTAAAAAGATGTGAATAAAGACGAAATTTTTGATAAAATAGATGAATTTTTAAATCAAAAAGACAAATTTAAAAAAAAAATAGTTGACTTTTCATCCAAAAAAGATTTCAGTTGACTTTTCATCATCAAAATACGAATTTGAACAAGTACATTTTCTACGGAATAGTTGAATCTTCAACAAAACAGTTAAATTTTCAACCAAAAAGAATGATAATTTTTAATAATTTCTACTAAAAATAGATGAATTTTGAAATTAAAAAGACAAATCTTAAAACAAAAATAGTTGAATTTTCATCCAAAAAAGATTTCAGTTTCGACTTTCATCAAAATATGAGTTTTAAACAATAAGTAAATTTTCTACAAAAATACTTAGATTTTCAACCCAAAAAGACGAATTTTTAACAAAACAGTTAAATTTTCAGCCAAAAAGGATGACTTTTAAATAAAATTGTTGAATTTTCAAACAAATAATAAAATTTATAACTAAAACGATAATCTTCAGAAGGAAGCAACTGCAAACAAAAAAGAAATATAAATATAAGGCAAATAAATTAATAACAAGAATATTATATCAGGGTTACCGCAAAACTTCATTTTTTAAATTCTCTTAATTTTTTCCTGCCCATTAATATTCAAACCAGAATCATAGAATTGTAACATTTGTAACCTAGAATCTTTTATAAACGGAATAAAACAATTTCAAATTAAAATTGTAAAACTTCAAATTTATTCTGCTTGACAATTATTTAAATTTATGGAAATTCCCTAAATTTTGCAAGATTTTTTTTCTAAATCCCTGACATTTCCCTGACACGTAAAGTTTAGTTCATATTAACTTTCTGTACAATTACTGCGAGTTATTTGTTTCATTTGCATATTTCCGAAAATTATTGGAAAATAAATTAAATATTAAATTATTATTATTAATTTCCAATTATTATTAAAATTATAATGAACTAAAATTATCATTACTTTCCATAATTATTATTAATTATTATTTCCCTATCGTAACAAATCGTAGCAATATCTCTCGACTCCCCTTTCCCTTGAGCTGTTACGTAAGTTAAGTACGGTCCCTTAGATATTATTTTTGATGCTTTAATGTCTCTTCTTTATTGTTCCTAATGGAGTATTTTATATTGCCGAGGGAAGCAAAGGAAAAGAAATGAGAGAAATAAAAATGAAGTTTAATTTAAAAAGCTTTCAATCATTGGGAAATCCAATTTGAAGAGACTCTCAACATTGTAGCTTTATAATTAAAGATGTACTGAGTGCTCTACGTATATCAAAATTAATTAAACTTCTTTAATAATTTATGAAAACGAATCTAAACGAAATTGTTTATTTAACAATAGTGGAAGAAAGGTGTATCTCTTATTTACATCTAACGATCAATAACTGACTTTAGTCTTCGAAAGATTCTGTACAACTATTTGGTTCGTTGTTATTAAAATAATTATTTAAACAATTATTTAAATTATTATTTAAAAAACATTTTCTTATATTTTAATTGTAACAAAAACGAACCAAAGAGAGTTGTTTGGAATCTTTCAGGGAATAGATGTAATTGTTGATCGCTAGAATCGAATAAGAATTAATTTGAAGTTCAGTTTTTTAAAAGTTTTTTTATTAATAAGTTTAAACTGCGATCCTGGGACCTTAAACAGCCTCAAATTTATTAATACTATTAATTATAACGTTAATTTCCGTAAAAATAATAAGGGTTCTGTAGGAAATAAAACTGATGGATATCAAACACCGAAAAAAAACTTGACCCAATATTTTCGTTTTCCCCATTAATATATATTACATATATCAGTGGTTTTCCCCAACGTTAAAAGGTTTTCCTAGGCCTAGGGTGTTTCGGAAAGCTTTTGAACTATACAATAAATACAGAAACAAAAAACTGCGACGCACTTGACCGAAAATCGCCCTTCTTGACCCTACTCTAAGGTGCCCAGATGGTTTGATCGAAAAATCAGGACATTATCCCACTTCTCACCCCCTTCAACATCTAACTTCCCCCACCCCTAATACAATTTAAACTGAGACACGTTATTTAAAAAACAGGGTTGTTACAAAATACCAATTTTCGAAATTCCCTGACTTTTCCCTGACCAATTTTTTATTTGCCATGACCACTATCAATTTTTCTTTCATGTTAAATTTTCAACGAAAGAAATTAATTTTTAACCAAAGAAATGAATTTTCAAATATAAAGATGAATTGTCAAATTAAAAAATGAATTTAGGACGAATTAGTTGGATTTTCGACCAAAAAGATAAATTTTCATCCAATAACATTAACTTTCTATCAGAAGAGATTAATTTTGAATAAAATACACGAATTTTCAAAAAAATAATTATACTTTTAATCAAAGGAATGAATTTTCAAATAAAAAGAGGACTCTTTAACCAAAAAATGCATTTTTAACCAAGATGATTAATTTTCTACCAAAAATGACGAATTTTTAACAAAATACATGAATTTTCTACTAAAAAAGATTAATTTGCAACCAAAAATAGAATATTTATATTTCAAGTCAAAAAAATTAAGTTTTAACCATAAGAAACGTATTTTCAACAAAATAGTTTTAACCAAAGAAACGAATTTTCAACTATGAATCTTAAATTTAAGAAATTAATTTTGAACCAAATAGTTGGATTTTCGACCAAAAAGATCAGTTTTCATCCAATAAAATTAACTTTCTACCAAAAAAGATGAATTTGTAACAAAATACATGAATTTTCAACTAACATGGGAATCTTTAACAAAAAATGCATTTTTAACCAAGAAGATTAATTTTCTACCAAAAAAGACGAATTTTCAACAAAATACATGAATTTTCTACTCAAAAAGGTAAATTTCTAACCAAAAATAAAATATTTATATTTATGGTCAAAAAAATTAATTTTTAATCCTATAAAACGGATTTTCAACAAAATAGTTAAATTTTAATGAAAAGATGAATTTTTCACCAAGAAGATTAATGTTCTACCCCAAAGGACGATTTTTTAACAAAATGCATGAATTTTCAACCAAATAGTTGAAGTTTCGACCATAAAAATTCATTTTCTACCAAAAAAGACGAATTTTCAAGAAAATACATGTATTTTCAACGCAAAAATATAAACTTCTAACCAAAAAGGGAATTGTTACATTTTTGAATTAAAATGATGAATCATAAAACCAGAAAACGAATTTTTATAAATAGTTCCACTTTCAACTAAGTAGTTGCATTTTCAACGAAAAAAGGAACCAAAGAAGACGAATTTTCAGAAAAATAGTTGAAAATCAATCAATCAAAAAGGATTAGTTTTCAACCAAGCTAATAAAGAAAAAGTGTCATCCAAAATGTAAAATTTTCATGACAAAAAGGACAATTTTCTACAAAACAGTTGAATTTTCAAATCGAAAATATTTATTTTCAACAAAACAGTTCATATTCGACCAAATAGTTGAATTTTCAAAAAAAAAAAAGAAATTTTTGAATTAAAATGATGAATCAGCAACTAAAAAAATGAATTTTTAACAAAGTAGTTCCATTTTCAACTAAGTAGCTCAATTTTCAATGAAAAATGTAATAACTGATGGTTGATATATCAACCAAAAAAGATTTTAATTTGAAACCAAAAACAGTTGAATTCAACCAAAAAGACGAATTTTCAACCAAGAAAGATTTTTCAGTCAATAAAGAAAAAAAATTGAATTTTCAACCGAACAAAAATGACTTTTCTACAAAATAGTTAAATTTTTAACAAAAAAAATTAATTTTCAATCAAAAATGGAACAGTTAAATTTTTAGTTGAAAAATTAATTTTCAACCAAGAAAGATTTTTCAGTCAATGAAGAAAAAAAATTGAATTTTCAACCGAACAAAAATGATTTTTCTAGAAAATAGTTAAATTTTTAACCAAAAAAATTAATTTTCAATCAAAAATGGAACAGTTAAATTTTTAGTTAAAAAATTAATTTTCAACCAATTAAAACGATTTTTCAACAAAATACTACTAGGTTGGAAATGAATCTGGCATAGTTGAGGATTCAAGTATTTTGCTAAAAAATCGTTTTTGACGGTTCAATTCACTTGTTATTTATTTCAAATTGAAATCTTTTTTTTTTTTTTAATGTCAACTATTACATTTTTCGTTGTAAACGAAGGTTGAAAATTCAACTCCTTGGTTGACAGTTAAATTATTTTCTTAAAAGTTAATTTCTTTTAACTGAAAATTTAATTTAATTGTTGAAAATTGAACTGATTGTTACAAAATTAAACTGTTTTGTAGAAAATTTGTTTTGTAATTTGAAAATTAATTCTCCTTAATGGAAATTTAACTACCCCATTTTTTGTTAAAAACGGATTTTTTCTTAGTTTAAAAATCCAACTATTCAGTTAACAATTTTAGAAACGAAAAAAATATAAATTAATAAAATAAAATTTTGATTAACATCACAACCATTGCCCAAACTATTTAATTGGAAATTGATGTAATTTGTTGAAAATTCAACTATTTAGTTAAAAATTGATGTATTATGTTGAGGATTCATCTTTTTTTATTAGCAAATTAATTTTCCGGTTTGATAATGCATCTTTTTGGTTAAAGAATCAACTATTTCGTTTAATATTGAACTATTCTGACTCAAAAATTCAACAATTTTGTAGAAAATTTAACTATTTGGTTGAAAATTTATGAATTTTGTTGAAAATTCGTCTTTTTTGGTGGAAGATTAATCTTTTTGATTGAAAATTTAACTATTTAGTTAAATTCCAAAAAAAATCAGATGAATTGGAAACAATTTCAAAATACGAAAAAATCTTATTGAATTCAGT
Source organism: Andricus curvator (assembly GCA_932195095.1). Taxonomy (NCBI): domain Eukaryota; kingdom Metazoa; phylum Arthropoda; class Insecta; order Hymenoptera; family Cynipidae; genus Andricus; species Andricus curvator. The sequence goes on from CAKNYM010052560.1 coordinate 359,616, forward strand.
CAATTTGAAATAAGCTTAGAAAAATTTAAGGGAACTCAAAAGAATTTGATGAAATGCCTAAGAATTCAACATGAGGTTAAAAGACTTTAGGAGCAATTGAATAAAAACTTTAACAAATTCAAAAAATCCATTGAATTAAATACAATTGAGTGAATTCAGAAGAATGCAAGTAAATTAAAAAAAAAAAGATGATTCCAAAGAATGTAAAAGAATTCATGGCGAATAAAAAAAAATGCAAATCTCTTCAAATCTTTGAAATTATACTAATTGATAACCAAAGGAGTGACTACTGACTACAAAACAATTCAAGTTAAATTCAAAAGAATTCGAATGAATTGAAAAAATTCTACAAATCGAAAAAATTCCATTGATTACAATAAAATTCGAGTGATTAAACATAAACTTTTTAAAAATCCATTTGAGGAAATTTAGAAGAATTCAGGATAAATTAATAAGAATTCAGGGATAATTTCAAATGAATTGCAAAAAATATTTGAAAATGTCTTCAAATTTTTGAAACCCTCCAAAATCCCTCACTTTTTATGAATAAATTCTTTTGATGAAATCCATTAAGATATATTAAAATCCTTTAAAATTATTAAAACCCTTGGAAATTCCTTGGAATTATTTAAATCTAATAAAAATGCCTTGGAATCTTTTGAAATACCCTAAAATATTTCAAATCCTATTAAATTATTGAAATCAATTAAAAATTTCTTTGTAATCTTTGAGAATAACCTAAAATATTGAGAGAGAAAAAAATCCTTAAAATCTTCTGAAATCCCTTGATATTTTTTTAATATCTTGAAAATGCCAAGGAATTAAGAAAAATACCTTAAAATATTTCAAATCCTTTGATCATTTTATCAATTGATCCTAAGGACCAATTAAATAAAAACTGTTCAAAATTCAAAAAAATTCATTGAATTAAGTAAAATTGAGTATATTTAGAAGAATTCAAATTCATTAAAAAAATTCAAAAGAATTCAGGATAAATTAAAAAGAATTCAGGGTGAATTCCAAAAACTAATTTCAAATCTCTTCAAATCAATGAAACCCTACCAAACACCTCACTTCTCGTGAGTAAATTCTGTAAAATCCACTAAAATATTATAAAATCCCATGACATTCTACGAAATATAATATTTGCTGAAATCCTGGAAAATTTATTAAAATACCGTAAGAGCTTTAAAAAACCCTTACAATAATTGAAATCCTCGGAAACCTTATAAAATCCCGTGAAATCTTTTAAAATATCTTAAGACCTTACAAGTCCTATAAAGTCGTTCCAAATTTTCCGAAATTTCAGATTCTTTATCCTAAATAATTTCGCGCTTTGAAATCCCTCCAAATTAATAAAACTAATGAAAAAATTCCTTGGAATCTTTTAAAATTTCCTAAAATATTTAAAATCCTTTGAAATTATTTGAAATCCCTTGAAACTTTTAAAAGCTCTTGAAAATTCCTAAGAATTTTTAAAAATAGACTAATATCTTTAAAATACCTTCAGATTGATGAAATCTATTAGAAACTTCTCGGAAACTTCAAAAATACCCTGAAATATTAAAAAAAAATTCAAGACAATTCAGAAATAGGTACAGACCTGAATTGAATAGTAATTAACCCATGAGTTATTTCATGGAGAATAGTCTATTCTCCAAGAGTTATTTATTGAAAGAAAAGTGACTATTATCTTGAAAAAGTAAGTAAAAAGTGATTTTAGAAAAAAGTAACTAATACTGACTGTATGGCAGTCTTGATTATTTTTACAATTACTTCTTACAGAAATTTCCTGATTTTTTCAAAATGCCTGACTCTTGGAAGCTTTGATCTTATTATACATTTTTTAAAGTTCCATCATGGGCTGCAAATAGGGTACCATAGGGCCCAAATCTTGAAAATAGGGTACTTTAGGGACCTAAACTGAAAATAGGGTTCTATAATTAATTAAAAAAAAAGCCATCTATTTTTAAGTAAATTAAAGTTAGATTTTTTATGTTTCGTCCCAGACTGACACACTGGACTCGTCAGTAAGATTATGTGAATCAGTCCTACCTTATACATTTTAATTGATCTAAATTCATTATAATGTATATATTTTTCAAAAAAAAAAAAAAAAATTCGTTTATAAGTTTGTAAATTTGATAAATTTTGCAGTCAATAATATAGTGCATTTCAACCACGGATAGGGGTTGAAACTTAATATAATTGATATAAATTTTGATTTGATTTGTCAAACAACACAACGTTTTGTAAATTAAATTTATTCAGAAAAAAGATCTTCTCTTTTCACTCCGCTGGGATTCGAACACCAGGTCAACTGATTTCCGGTCAGGTGCTCTAACCACTGAGCTACTAGAGAGATCAGAGGAAGAATCATTTTTCCGAAATACGCTTTATTATGCAAGATGTTATATACAAATCAATTTTTACTAGGAATCTGTATTATCATCGGAGATGGTAACGATCGATCCGAAGAGAAATCCTTTCACACACACTGTGAAAATAAATATCTACAATATCGATGAAAGTTATATCCTCTAATACAGAAAATATTTAACGCCCTCAGACTAGATGGAGCTGTAAATTAAAAATTTTTAAATTAAATTTATTCAGAAAAAAGATCTTCTCTTTTCACTCCGCTGGGATTCGAGCACCAGGTCAACTGATTTCCGGTCAGGTGCTCTAACCACTGAGCTACTAGAGGAGATCAGAGGAAGAATCATTTTTCTGAAATACGCTTTACTATGCAAGATGTTATATACAAATCAATGACCGAAAATCAGTTGACCTGGTGTTCGAGTCCCAGCGGAGTAAAAAGAGAAGATCTTTTTTCTGAATAAATTTAATAAAAATTTTCTCAATTTACAGCTCCATCTAGTCAGAGGACGTTAAATATTTTCTGTATTAGAGGATATAACTTTGATCGAT
>CAKNYM010052560.1:393400-412278 GCA_932195095.1 Andricus curvator
TGTCATTATTTTAATGTCCAAACGATTGCTATACACTTGAAAAAAAAAACTTCAAACGAAACGTTTTTTGTTATTTAACAACGATCCCAATTATTAATTATTAAAAATTAATAATCTCATTGCAATATTCTAAATATTTGTCATCGTGTAAATGCTTGTAGTTGTAATTTATTGCTTTTATTTGTAGATTCATGTAAAAATAGTTTTTAGTTTGTTGTACTTTTTTGAAAAAACTTTTCCACCAGGGCGTAATCTTTATTAATAGGAAATGCAAAAAAAAATGGGAATGAAATTATTTTTGTACAGGCTTAGGTTTTATCGGAATAATTGCAGACCATTTTTTTGTATCTTCTTAGGACAGGAAAGAAGATTAAATCGGCATCCGGAGATGTTTTATAAATATCTTGTTCCGGCAACAGAAATTGCCAAAAATGACAAACTATTCTCTCTTTTTTCTTTCAGGCCCTCGGACTCATTTGAGAAATTCAAAAAAGTGCTACAGGGTGTCTACTCAAATCCTGGAAAAAAATTCCCTGACATATCCAGGTTTTTTCCAGGTATCTCAACTTTTTTCCAGGTATAATTTTTCATAGTATGGAGCCATTCAAATATTTCCCATTTTTTTAAACAATCGACTCGGAATATGTATACAGTTTCGCAAGTTTATTAAAATAATGTTTTTTTTTTTAGTTTCTAGGGATTCAATTAATATGTTTAATTTAGAAAGCTTTGAAAAATTATATTACAAGATATTCTTAAACATAATAACACCGTCGATTAATAAAATAATTAAATAATACTAAAACTAATTTATAATTTCTTGAATTTGTCCCAAAAATCCATGAATTTGATAATAATACTATAATTATAATGATAATAATAATAATAATAATAATATTTTATTTTATCTTCTAATACTTAAAATTTATTGCATATTTAGATAAAATCAATATAGGTACTATATTAAATTAAATTTAAACCGCTTCAAAATCCTAACTTTTTAAGTAAAAATATTGCATTTTCAACGAGATAGATGAGTTTTTAACCAAATAGTTTATTTTCAACCAGATTAATTTTCTACCAAAAAATACTATTTTTCAAAAAAATACATGAATTTCAATCAAATAGTTGAATTTTCAACTAAATTATTAATTTGCATCCAAATAGTTTAATTTCGAACCAAACAAATATCAGTTTGAACCAAAAATGGAATAGTTAAATTTTTAGTTGAAAAAATTAATTTTCCATGCAAAAAAAATGGTAACCAAAGGGATGAATTTTCAACTAAAATGATGAATCATCAACTAGAATAGATTAATTATTGTAAACCAAAAAGATGAATTTTTAACAAAAAAATTTAACTTGCAACCAAGGTGTTTTATTTTTAACCAAAAGGATGGATTTTCAACAAAAATGATGAAAATTTAATTGGAATACTTGAATTGAATAATTGAATCTTGTTCTAAAAAAGATCAGTTCAACGGATCAATTTTCAACTTAAATGATTAATCTTCAACTGGAATATTTGAATTTTGAAACGAAAAGATAAATTTACAACTAAAATGATCAATCTTTAACTGGAGTAATTGACTTTTAAACCGAAAAAATTCATTTTCACCAAAAAATACGAATTTTGAACTAAAAACGATAAATCTTTAGTCAAAAGTTGAATAGTTACATTTTTAACTAAAATAATTAATTTTAATTGTCAACCAAAAACAAAAAAAATTTCAACAAAATACTTAAATTTTTTACTGGAATAGTTCAATTTTCAGTAAAAAAATTAATTCTCAGACAAAGAAAAAACGAATTTTCCATAAAATAGCTCATTTTTCATGAAAGAGATGAATTTTCAACTAAAATGATGAATCTTCAACCAAAAATTTAATTTTTAACCAAAGAGTTTAACTTTCAACCAAGTAATTAGATTTTCATTCCAAAAAAGATGAATTCTGAATGAAAAATGTAGTAGTTGATATTTCAACAAAAAAAGATTTTAATTTTTAATAAAAAACAGTTGAATCCAACCAAAAAGGACGAATTTTCAACTAAGAACAAATTTTCAGTCAAGAAAGAGAAAAAATTGCAAAAGACTGTTGAATTTTTAAACTGAAAGATAAATAATTTTTAAGTGGAAAGATTGATTTTCTACCAAAAGGAACGAAATTTTCATTGAAATACATGAATTTTCAACTAAAAACGATCAATTTTCAACTAAAAATAGAATAGTTGAATTTTTAGTTGAAAAAATTAATTTCAAATAAAAAAAAAACTAATTTTCAACAAAATAGTTCAATACAGCTACTTTTACCAATTAGGAATTATTGTTATTCAATTTTATATTGAAATAAGAAAAAAATAAGCACGCTCTCAACAAAATTCCCTGACTTTAAAAAAAATCCCTGACATTTCCAGGTTTTCCAGGTAGGGTAGAGACACCCTGTGCTAATATTAGCAAAAATTAAAAAAAAATAGTATAGTAGCAGAATAGTGATCACCTTTTTGGTTTAAAAATTCATATCTTTCTGTAGAAATTCCACATTTTTTGGTTAAAAATGCAACTGTTTGAAAATTCATCTTTTTACGTTAAAAATTCAACTCCTTGGCTGAAAGTTGAACTACTTTAATAAAAGTTCATTTTTTGGTGAAAGGTTCATAATTTTAGTTAAAAATTCGTTTATTTTTTGGTTTAAAATAAATTTTTATACTAAACATTTAACTATTTTGTTAAAAATTAATTATTTTTGGTTGAAGATTCAACTATTATGTTGAAAATTCGTCCTTTTGCGTTAAATTTAACTGTTTTTGATTAAAAATGAAAAAATATTTTTTTTGTGAAAATATCAACTTTCACATTTGTTGTTGATATTTGAAAGAAAAGAATTTTCAACTACGTAAATAATGAATCTTCAACCAAATAAATGATTTTTTAAAAAAATTGTCGAATTTTGTACAAAAGTAAATTCATATTTACCCGAAAGAGGTGAATTCTCAACGAAAAATGTTATTGATATTTCAACCAAAAAATACGAATTTTCAACAAGATAGTTGAATCCTCAACCGAAAAGACGAATTTTCAATAAAAGGGTTGACTTTTCAACCAACAAGGACACTTTTTAACCAAATTGTTTTATTTTCAACAAGTTAGATCAATTTTCAACCAAAAATATGAATTTTTAACCAAGCAGATTAATTTTCTACCAAAAAAGACGAATTAAAAAAAACATTAATTTTTAACCAAATATTTTCAACAAAAAAATATAAATTTTCAACCAAAAATGGTATACTTATATTATCATTAAAAAAATTAATTCAAAAAACGAATTTTCAAAAAAATAGTTAAATTTTTAACCAAAGTAATAAATTTTCAACTAAAAATGCATCTCCAAGCAAAAAATATATTTTTAAGAAAGTAGTTGAACTGTCAACTAAGTATGTTGTTAAATTTTCAAATAAAAAAAAATCATTTTCAACGAAGAAGATTAATTTTCAACAAAGAAGATTAATCTTCTACCAAAAAAGAATTTTCAACAAAATGCATGAAATTTTCAACGTAAAAGTACAATGTTAACCAAATAGTTGAATATTCTACCAAATTAGTTGAATTTTCAACCAAAGCGGAATTTTTCATAAAATTGTTTAAAATTTGTCAAATAATTTACTTCGAATTTTAACCAAGTGAATTTACAAAAAAATGAATTTTTTACTAAGATATCAATTTTTAACAAAATACAGTACTTTTCAAACACATAGTTGAATTTTCAACTAGAAAATATTAATTTACAATCAAAAATGGGATAGTTAAATTTTTGCTTGTAGAAAATAATTCTCAAGCGACAAAAAAAACGAATTTTTAACCAAGAAGAAGAATTTGCAACACAGAAGATCAATTTCCTATAAAAAAAGACAAATTTTTAAGAAAATACATACATTTCCCACCCAATAGTTAAATTTTCAACTAAAAAAGATAAATTTACAATAAAGAATGAAATAGTTAACATTTTCAGTAGAAAAATTAATTTTCTACCAGAAAAATTTCAACAAAATAGTTAAATTTTTCACCAAAATAGTTCAATTTTCAACTAAAAATTTAAATTTTCAAGCAAGAAGATTCATTTTCTATCACAAAAGATAAATTTGTAACAAAATATTTAAATTTACAAACAAATACTTGAATTTTCAACTAAAAAAGATCAATTTTAACTACAAATAGAATAGTAAAATTCCCAGTAAAAAAAATTAATTTCCAACCAAAAAAACGAATTTTCAAGAACATAGTTAAATTTTCTACAAAAAACATGTATTTTCAACCAAGAAGATTAATTTCCTGCCGAAAAAGACGAATTTTCAACAACATAAATAAGTTTTCAACTAAAAAACATCAATTTAAAAAAATGGTTAACTGAAATTCTTAGTTTAAAAAATTAAAATATTTTAAATCTTTTACAATTTTTTGAAGCTCCTGAAAATGCCAAGGTACTTGAAAAAATACTTTAAAACATTTCAAATCCTTTGATCATTTTATCAATTGATTCTCACGATCAATTACATAAAAACTTTAATAAAGTCAAAAAAATCCATTGAATTAAGTTAATTTACAAGAATTCAATTGAATTAAAAAAATTCAAAAGAATTCCGAAGAATTAAAAGAATTCAGGATAAATTAATAAGAATTCAGGGTAAATTCCAAAAAATAATTTTAAATCTCTTCAAATCTTTGAAACCCTAAGAAATATCTTACTTTTTTAAAATAAATTCTTTAGAAACAACTAAATTATTATTAAATTTCGTTTAATTCTATGAAATCTGGTAATATTTCCTGAAATCCTGAAAAATTTATTAAAATACCTTGAGAGCTTTAAAAAACTCTTATAATCATTGAAATCCTCGGAAATCTTATAAAATCCTGTGAAATCTTTTTAAATATCTTAAAACCTTACAGGTCCTGTAAAATCGTCCCATATCTTCCGAAATTCTAGAAAATCCATTATCCTAAAATATTTCAAACGCTTTGAAATCTCATCAAATTAATGAAATTAATAAAAAATTCCTTGGAATCTTTTTAAATTCCCTAAAATATTTCAAATCCTTTGAAATCCTACAAAATACCTCGCTTCTCGTGAATAAATTCTTTAAAATCCACTAAAATATTATAAAATCCCATGAAATTCTATGATGATATTTCCTGAAATCCTAGAAAATGTATCATCCTAAAATATTTCGAACTATCAATAAAGACCAATTTTTGACTTAAAAAGATCAATTTTCAGCAAAAAAATGGAAAAGTTACATTTGTAGGTTAAAAAATTAATTTTAAATGGAAAAAAGAATTGATAGCAAAATATTTAAATTTTCAATCACAGAGATCAACCCTCAAACAAAAAAATGTTTAACAAAGTTGTTCGAGTTTTACCCAAGTAATTGGATTTTCAATTTAAAAAATATCAATTTTCAGCCAAAAATGAGATAGTTACGTTTTTAGTTAAAAAAAAATTATTTTTCAACCAAAGAAAGGCGTTTTTAACCAAAAAGATCAATTTTCAACAATGACAAAAATATTTCTTAATGAAGTGTTTCAACCTTCACCCAAATAATTGAATTTTATACCAAAAAATATGAATTCTCAACAAATAATGTAATAGTAGATATTTCAAATAAAAAGTATTACTTTTTTTTATGAAAATTGTTGAATTTGCAACCAAATAATAAAATTCTTCACTAAAATTACAGTCATCAGAATGAAGCAACTGCAAGAGAAGAAGAAATACAAATAGAAGGCAAATAAATTACTAACAAGAACATTATATCAGGGTAGTCCCAAACTTCGTTTTCAAAATTCTCTAACTTTACCCCGATCAATTTTTTTATCTGCTCTAACCATTAATATTCAAATACCATTTAGATTGTAGCTTCGTGATTTTCACCGTGATAAAATAAACAGTCTCTTGTTAAAAAGGTAATATTTTTTCGTTCAGCAGAGAAAAAGTTTAAAACACTATTTTTTCTTTAAACGAACAAAAATTTTAGAACCATGAGCAAAATTCAAGGACTTTTCCAGGTTTTTCCAGGTAAAAAGAATTCAAGGCCTTTTCCAGGTTTTCCAGGACACTAGACACCCTGATTAAGTAAAATCGTATTAGACTAGTCGAATTATTACAAGTGGATTACTACAGATTACACCGGATTACACTTGATTAGTTGGATTCCACCAGATTACCAGTTCGGATAACCGAGCAGTTCATCGGATTACCAGAGTTATTCCCTCTCGAGAGAGTCAAATAAAGTTTCGACAACTTATTTTTTCCGCGGATAGCGGCATGAATCCGAGAGCCCTGTTCTGATAAAAAAATTGTCAACTCCAGAATCCCATCTGTTTTTATTTTAGTTTTATTCCCTCCAGAGAATGTCTCCTAGGTGTATTGTGCAATGAATTTATAATCCTCATTTGCAGACACTTCATATGCAGATCGTATTTTTTACGATCAACAAAGACCATAAAGACCTACCTTCTCTGGCTTTCAGGTACACAGTATTCGCTACGATGTTCTCCAACTCCATCAATTCCAGCTTGATCGAGTTTGCGCGGCCGAACCAAGGAGAATCCACGAAGACAACTTTGGTGAAGATGTTGAGGAAGACGAGAACTTGCAAGACCTTGGAGGAAGAGAAAACTCCGGGTACACCTTTGTTCGGGTTCGATCACCCAGTCTCCAATCACCCAGTCTCTTCCCATCTGTTTTCGACGGCTGTCCGGAAGAATCCACTCACGTGTCTGCCACGTGGGATTCCAGTATTGAGCTTCCAGAAAATCTACAAATCTACCAAATAATCCAGTCTTTTCCAAATCAATTTCCTCCCTTCTGATCCTTCTGATCAGTTATCGATACGAATCTGGTGACTACTCCTTCGATTTCAACCCTTTGGAAGACCTCTACTTCATCTTTAAAGACAGATCCGATTCACTCACACTTTCATCCTCACAACTGATGCGATTATGAGAGATTGTCGATCCGCACCTTATCACTTGAAGAAGAAGAAGAAGCAGCAGCAGCAGAAGCCGGTGAAGAGAGGAGGCTTGAAGACATTTGCGGGGACATTCTTTTGTATTTCCAGCTGAGGGCTCTTCCACTCTTCATGAACAAAGTCGGAGCCTCTTCTCTCCTCTCCTCTCGACTTGGGACACTTGGGATACGAGTATCCTCGCAAGCAAGGATATGTGTTCCACGATGCAGCCTCTAGATCCCAGATACAAACTCGAGTGTCGACGTCCTCGCGGGAATGACGTCAGAATGTTCGCAAGCACGCAGTTGCAGAAGCGTGTCTCTCCTTTTTTTTGTCGAGTCCCTCCACCTCACCTCTAATTGGTAGAGATCTTTCTCCGTCGATGGGATCCCAAATACAGACGCCTTTTTCAGACCACACGTTGTCTCCTGGAAACAAAATTTAAACTATCAATGGTTCGTTTTGAAAAATATAGTCTCAGGGAGCATTCACATATTACGTGACACTCGGAAGGGGGTGGGGTCTACCCTAAAATCACAAATTGTCACATAGCACGGGGGTCGAAAAGGTTTTTTAACACGTGACACTTCTTTCATCAAAAAATAAAATTTAAATACTTCTTGGTACATTAAATACATGGTGGCGATTCGGCGGACGATTTCAAATGCCCGGTCATTTCCCGGTTTCCCCCGGTCAAGTTTTTCAATTTTCCCGGTCAACTCAAAGTAACATATTTATATTTGCCGCAAAACGCAAACATTTATTTCAATTCATGACGCTCGTTCCAAACATCTTTTAACACAACAGAGCAAAACGTTGCAAAATAAATGAATTTTGAAAAAATACTTAAATTTTCCACTAAAAAATATCAATTTTTCACAAAAAATGGAATAGTTAAACTTTCAGTTGAAAAAATTAATTTTCAACAAAAAAACGGATTTTCAACAAAATAGTTCCATTTTCAACCAAAGTGATGAATTTTCAACTAAAATGATGAATATTTAACTGGAACACTTGAATTTTTAACCAAAAAGACGAATTTTTAAAGAAGATTACATTTTAAATAAAAAGATTAATTTTCTACCCAAAAATACAATTTTCCAACCAAATACATTAATTTTTAAAGAAAGGTTTGAAGTTTTAATAAAAGAAGACAAATTTTCAACCAAATAGTTAACTTTTGAACTGAAAAAATAATAATTTTCAATCAAAAATGGAATAGTAACATTTTTAGTTTAAAAAATTATTTTTAAACCAAACATAAAAGTTTTTTACCAGAACAATGAATCTTTAACTGAAATAGTTAAATTTTCAAACCAACAAATTAATTAATTACCAAAACTTTAAGAATTAAATTTCAAGTTAAAAAAATTAATGTTTAACCAAACAGATGAATTTTCAACAACGACTATGGAATTTTCGATTGGAATAAGTTACATTTTCAGTTAAAAAAATTACTTTCAACAAAAAAAACTAACTTTTAACAACAACAAAAACTAACTTTCAAAATAATAGTTACATTTTCAAACAAAGTGATAAATTTTCAAATAAAATTGTAAATATTTAACTGCAATAGTTGAATTTCAAACCAGAAAGATGAATTTATAACTGAAATCATGAATCTTTAACTAGAATAATTGAATTTTTGACCAAAAAGATTAATTTTCAACCAAAAAGATTAATTTCTACGAAAAAGACGAATTTTCAACTAACAAAGATAATTTTTCAACCAAAAATTGAATAATTAAATTTTTAGTCAAAAATGAATGTTCAACCAAAGACATGAATTTTGAACTAAAATTATGAAATATTCAACTGGACTAATAGTTACATTTTCAGTTTAATAAAAATAATAATTTTCAACCAAACATCATCCAAAGAAAAAACAAATTTTCAATCAAACAGCTCATTTTTCAACCACATAAATGAATTTTTAATTAAAAAGATGGATCTTTAACTAACAAAAAAAATTAATTTTTAACAAAAGAGTTTAACTTTCAACCAAATAATTTTATTTCCAGCCTAAAAGATGAATTTTCAACTAAAATGATAAATATTTGACTGGAATACTTAAATTTTTAACTGAACAGAAGAATTTTTAAACAAGAAGATTAACTTTAAAAGAAAAATAAGATAATTTTCTACCAAAAAAATTTTCAATTAAAAAAGACAAATTTTTATCCAAATTGTGGAATTCCGAACTTGAAAATAATAATTTTCAACTCACAATGGAACAGTAAAAATTTCATTTAAAGAAATTAATTTTCAACCAAACTGATGAATTGCCAACTAAAATTATGAATCTTCAACTAAAATGATAAATCTTCAACTGGAATAGTTGAATTTTATGCCGAATAGATGAATTGTCAACCATAAAGATTAATTGTCTACAAAAAAAGATGAATTTTCCACAAAGTACATACATTTTCAAACAAATAGTTTCATTTTTAAATGCAAAATATCAATTTTCAACCAAATAGTTGAATTTTCATCAAAAAATAAATAAATTGATTTTCAAGAAAGTAGTTACATTTTCAACCAGAGATGAATTTTAAATTAAAATGATGAATCTTCAACCAAACAAATTAATTTTTAACAAAAGTTTAACTTTTAACCCAGTAGTTGAATTTTTAACTAAAAAACGATGAATTCGCAACGAACAATGTAAAAAAAATTTCTATTATAATTCAGAAATATTTCTTCTTCGAAATACTACTTCTACTCTGAAAAATGCTTGAAGTACTTTTATTACCTAAAATTTAGAAGAGGGAAATTTCAAATTGTGACGAATTGTGGCTTGGAAGCGGGATTTTTGAAAATTCCTTTCTTCTAAATCCGAATTTTAATTCCTTTAAAAAATTCCCATTCCATGTAAAAAATTCCCTGTTCCAAGTGAAATTATATTTCTTGAATTTTTCTATAATCAGAAATAAATTCCCGGTTTTTAAATTAAATTCCCGGTCATTTCCCGGTCAATAAAATTCCAGGTCATTTCCCGGTTTCCCGGTCAAGTCGCCACCCTGAAATACCAATATTATCGACAAGAAACAATTTAACAGTTGCATTTTCCGACCAAATAGTTGAATTTTCAATTCAAGAAGACTAATTTTCAAGAAAACAGTTGAATTTTCGACAAAATAGTTGAGTTTTCAACAAAATAATTAAACCTTCAAGAAAATAGTTGAAATTTTAACTAAATAGCTGAATTATCAGCTAAGAAGAATATTTTTCAACAAAAATAAGAATTTTCAATAAAATAAATGAACTTTTAACAGAATACTAGAATCCTCAACCGAATACATTAATTTTCTACCCAAATAGAAGAATTTTTAACATAATATTTAAGTTTTCAAGCTAAAAAGTCGAGTGTTTTTGAAAACAGTTAAGTTTTAAAACGGAAAAATGAAGTTTCAACCTGTTGAATTCAACTAAAAAAAGAGAATTTCTAACAAAATAGTTGAATCATCAACCAAAATGATGAACTTTAACAAATAGAATTAATTTTCTGCTCGACAAGACACATTTTCAACAAAATACATGGATTTTCTACTAAGTAGTTGATCCTTTAACTTATAGATAGATAGATAAACGTTTATTCTTCAACCTGCTGGCCTTAAAAATTGACTTGCTTACACTTCCATTTTTTTACATTTTGAACCAGAAAAGAAATAGTTAAATTATCTAAAAAAAAATATTAAAAAAGGAATTTTTAACAAAATAGTTATATTTTGAATTAAACAGTTTAATTTTCTACCAAAATAATTGAATTTTTAAAGATGAATATGAATTTTAACATAAAATTCCCTTGACAAAAAAAGACAGTTTAATTTTCTATCAAATTGTTGAATTTTTAATCCAAAAAAATCAATTTTCTACAAGAAGATGAATTTTCAGTAAAATACATCATTTTTACAAAATAGTTGAATCCTGAACCGAATGCTTGAATTTTCGACAAAGAAAATTAATTTTTTAATTTCAATATTTTCAATAAATTTCAAAATTTCAATAAATTCAAGATAAAAAGTCGAATGTTTTAGAAAACAGTTGAATTTTATACCGGAAACACGAATTTTCAACCAGTTGAATTCAACTAAAAAAGGAGAATTTTTAACAAAATAGTTTTGAATCCTGAACCAAAATGATAAATTTTCAACAATCAAGAATAATTTTATACCCAACTAGATGAACTTTCAACAAAATATTAAAATTTTCTACCAAATAGTTGAATTTTCTACTTATAAAGGATAAATTTTGAGCCAAAAAAGAAATAGCTACATTTTCAGTTAAAAAAAATAACAAAACGAAAAACGAATTTCTAAGAAAATTGTTAAATTTTCGATTGAATAGTTTAGTTTTCTACAAAAATATTTGAATTTTTAACCAAAAATATGAATTTTCATCCAAAAAGTCCATTTTCAACCAAATAGTTTAATTTTCTACAACATAATTGAATTTTTAAATGATAAAGTAAAATTTTTGAACAAAAAAAGGAAAAATTAAATTTTCTTAGAAAAAAATTTAAAAAAAAAACAACGAATTTCTAACAAAATAGTTACTTTTTGAATTAAATAGTCTCATTTTCTACCAAAATAGATGAATTTTTAACCAAAAATGTGAATTTTCAACAAAAAAGTCTATTTTCTTCAAAATAGTAAAATTTTCAACTTATAAAGGATAAGCTCTGAACCAAAAAAAGAAATAGTTAAATTTTCAATAAAATAATATAATTTTCTACCAAAATAGTTGAATTTTTAACAAAAAATATCAATTTTCAACAAAAATGTCTACTTTCAACCAAATAGTTCAATTTTACGGCCGAAAATATCAATTTCTTATAAAAAGATGAATTTTCAAAAAATACATGAATTGTCAAACAAATAGTTAAATTTTCAGCTAAAAAACAAATATTTTCAACCAAAAATGTAATAGTATGAATTTTCAACTAAAATGATAAATTTTCAAGCAAAAAATTAATTTTTAACCAAAGTAGTTCAACATTCAACCAAGTAGTTGAATTTTCAACCAAAAAAGATTTTTCAGTTGAGAAAAAAAAAATTCAATGAAATTGTTGAATTCTCAACAAAATAATGAAATTTTCTACATAATAATTAATTTTTTAACAGAATAATTAAATTTTCAACCAAATAATTAAATTTTAAACCCAAAAAGATAAATTTTTAACCAAAAATATGATATCCTATTGGGTTCTATTAATTCAGTTCGCATTTAATTGAAAGAAATAGAAAATGGGGAAAAGAAACAAAATAGAAGTTTTTATAATGTATAGACTAGCGAATAATATAAAAAAAAAACATTGAAGTTTATTTGCAAAACTTTTGAAATATTAGGTTACAAAATTGGAAAATTTTCTTCCGAAATTAATTTTAAGTTAAAAAGTTAATTTTCCACTGCACACACTTTTTGATTTTAGACTATACATACTTTTTAAAAATTTAAGCATATTTAATGAGAAAAGGGGGGAAAGGGAAAGTTTTTCGAAAATAGAGGAATTTAAAAAAAGGCCGTGGCTACATCTCCCGAAATTTCGGTACGAATAGCGGGATTTTTTCGGTACGAATAAGGGGAACTGGAAAAGGGGCTATTTGTACCGAAATTTCGGTATAACTAGCCGAATTTTTTTCGTGTATGAAGAAATTTCCTTAAAAAAAGGGGAAAATTCAGGGGAATAGGGAAAAACTGTGATCCCTGTAATGAGACTACCTGTAGAAAATATTGATAATATTCGGCGGTAGATTTTAGTCGAAATTTGGAAAGTACTTCCATTAAGGCCATGTGACGAGTGGGTCACGTGACCGGATTCCTACCTTACCGACACTTTTTTTATTTGTTAACTTATTTTCACATAATAGCCACATCGAGTTGAAAATTTGGGATAATAAATAAGAAGCACTAAGAAAGGTGGGTCTGGTCCAAAATTTTTATAATTATGAAAACAGTTTTTTTTTGTAAATAATTTTTTTTTGCTTTTTTCATGATTATTAAAATTTAGGACTAGACCCACCTTTCTTAGTGCTTCTTATTTATTATCCCAAATTTTTAACTGATTGTGGCTATTCGTGTGAAAACAAGTTAACAAATAAAAAGTGTCGGTAAGGTAGGAATCCGGACACGTGACCCACTCGTCACATGGCCTTAAAATCCAAAATTTAAATACAGTTGGAGAAATTTGTTCTAACTCGCTTTAATCGCTATCAGTCCTATTTCATCCAGGGTCGATTTATAATCGACACAATTATAACCACATTAATTATAAATACTTTATCAACATCAATTACTGAAATTGACCCGGAAGATCGGGTTAACTCGTTATCGTCTGTATTCTGCGCATTAGCTTTTATCACAATAGTCAAGAAAGTTGATGATAATCAAATCAAATTAATATCTCATTACTTGTAATCTAAAAGTATGCCAGGAAACAATAGAATGATAAATGACGCTCGAGAGTTATTAGCGGCCTGCCAATCACGAGTAAATTCCATGCAAGAGGATCTATTATTATTATCGATTTTTGTTTTTTCGAGTAAGGAAAACGAGTTAAGTCAGAGTCAAAGTCAGAAGATACAAAGAGGAAAAACGAAGTCACGAAGCTAATACCCCCTTGTCCACACTGAAACATTCAACGTAAAATGCACATTAGCAATTAGCGATTAGCAATTAGAGAATTCTCGAGGACTTTGCTCAAAGAGCGAACAAGTATTTTCCCTAATGCGAGAAATATTATTATATAATAGTTTTTTGTAGATGGAAAACTAAAATTGTTACAATTTTCAGCTGTTGAAAAAATTCTCTAGCTCCGCTGGGATTCGAACCCAGGTCTGCAGATAACCGGTCTAGTGCTTTTATACTTATTCACTAAGCTGCAGAGGGGAACGAGAATTAGAATTTCTTTTACACCCTCTTAAAGGAGAACGACGTCGTTTCAAGTTTTCTAAGAATTTATATTTCCAATCTTATTAAGTAATTGAGTTTTCATATTATATTTTGTTGACCAACGTAGTGTAATAGTTTTTTGTCGATGAAATGACGGTTTTTGACCTACATAGTCTAAACCAAAATGGTTATAATTTTTAGTTGTTAAAAAAATGTCTCTCTAGCTCCGCTGGGATTCGAACCCAGGTCTATAGATTGCTGGTCCGGTGCTTTTACCAACTAAGCTACGAAGGGAAACGAGAATCATAATTTCTTTCACAGCCTCTTACAAGAGAAAAAGCACTAGTGAGAGTAAAAGCACCAGACCGGCAATCTGTGGACGTACTTGGGTTCGAATCCCAGCCGAGCTAGAAAGGATTTTTTTTCATAGCTAAAATTTATAACAATTTTGGTTTAGACGCTTTACACTAAAACTGTAATTCTACGGACAAGAACCTATTACACTACGCTGGTCAAAATAACATAACATCAATGTCTCAATCTTATTTATTTTTCACTTTACTAATTAAAATTAAAAAAAGCATTTTTACGAAGCTTAGATGCAAATTAAAAAGTGGCCAAATCGAGAAAATAATTAAATAAATTACCTATTCAAAAAATGTTTTACAAACATAGAAAAATTTTGATCGCTTTATCTGCTCACTTAAGAAACAACTGACTTTTTTTTATTTATTTTTTTTTATATTTTTCAAATTCTAAATTGTTTGATTTAAATTTTAAGCGTAAAAAATTGTCTGGGTTTTCAAATTCTTCGAGATTGTAGAATATCAAATTGAAAGACTTCATAGTGTCACGTCTCTGAATATCATTAACCAAATTTTTAAATATTAAGTCTAAAAATGTTTTGAAACAATAATTAATAATTTTAAATAGAAAGGGTTTGAAATCTAAAAATAAATATATTGAAGGATTTTGAGTTGAAAACGTCCTAAATCAAAGAATTTCAGATTAGGTAAAATTTTGGAAAAAAGAAAAATATACAATTTTCATTCTAAACCATTTGTAATTACATAATCAATTTTGAATTAAATGCCTTTAGAAATAATTCAAAACAATGAAAAATTAAGAAAATAATTTGTCAAATTCAAGTTTCAAACATGAGATGATTTTAGACCCAGGTATTAAAAATTGAATTATTTTTTAATTGAACCTGTTCCAAAACATTGAAAATTTGAAACTCAGCTTTAAAAAAACAGAATTTCTAATTGATAAGGCTTGAAATTGAAAGTGTCAAATTTTGTTTAAAATTTAATTTTAAAGGTTTATAATTGAGCGGTTTTCCATTTTGAACTGTGAAAATGACGATGAATTTATTTGTTGATATTAGAAAAATGTGTTTCATAAATTTTAATGTTGAATTATCATTTTTTTATGTAAACAAATTTTAGAATTTTAGAAGCTTGGACTTTCAAATATTCAATTTAGTTTTAACTTTAAAATTGTCAAAGTTGAATACCTTCCAATTAAAAATTATTGAAATTCAAAAGCTTAAAATTAGTAATTATTCCAATTTTAACGCTTTTAATAAGAAATAATACAATTTTAATTTTTTTGAATTTTAAATGATACAATTTTCAAAATTCTAAACTGAAATTGTTCAATTTTGAACGTTTTGAAATTGTCTTATTTTCAAAATTTTAACCTGAGATCATTCTATTTCCAAATTCTTTAATTCAAAATAAAACTGTTCGACTTTGAATGCTTTGAATTAGAAGTGTTACAATTTCAACTCCTTTCTAATGTAATACAAAAAAATTTTAATCTGAAATTATTCAATTTTTAACGTTCTTATTTAGAAATGATACAAGTCAAATTCCTTTTCAACCCATTCGAAGTTTGCCCTTTTTCAAAATTTTACCATATCTACAATTGTTTGATTTGGAACGTTTCAATTCAAAATTGTTCGATATATATATACTTTTTTATTGTAAACGTTTTCAGTTCGAAATGATTAATTATTATTTCAAACAATTTTAAGACACTTAATATTTAAAAACTTGTTTAATTATGTATTTTTAAATTGTTTATATTTTTAGTATAAGGAAATAAACAAATAAAATTGATACCTATAGGACTTGATTTACTCTTAAGACTTATTTTAAGATTTAGATATTACAGAGGACTGACAGATATTTACACCAGATGATTCATTACATAATTTTATGAATGATTTATTGTCACTTTGACACATCGATTATCTTCCAAGATTTTTTACCTGAGAAGTGACTTGAGTTCTGAGTGACACTAATTTCTTCGTTTACAATACACGTGTTTAGAAAAGATTATTTAGAATTATTTAGTTTAGAAATAATAAAATTAATCAAATATTTATTGGAAAAATAACCTGGGTGTCTAAACGGTCTACGGCTGATTTTTAAATCTCGGTCATTTCCCGGTTTCCTTTAGGTCAATATTTCATTTTTCCCGGTCACTTAGTCATTTAATTATTTACAAAATGATAAACGAACAATAGTTTATTTTATTTATTTTTATATATTATTATATTTATTTTACATTTTACTAAAGTTATGATTATGAATCTTCTACTGGAATAGTTAAGTATAACCAAAAGGAAGAATTTTCAACAAAAAAGATTATTTTTCGACCAAAAAAGACGAATTTTCACAAAACTACATGAATTTTCAAGTAAAAAAGAAAAATTTCTAGCGAAAAATTTGATAGTTATATTTTCAGCTAAAAAAAAGCAGCGTTTGCTCGTCTCGAAAATTCGGAACGACTATCCAAGCTTATGAAAAATATTTGACTACTAATCCCGAATTTCGGGTGGACCAGACACTTCGTTAAAAAAATAATTTTAAACCCAAAAGACGAATTTTGAACTAACATTCTGGCATATTCAACTTTATTAGCTACATTTACAGTTTAAAAATTAATTTTCAACGAGATGAATTTTCAACTAAAATGATGGAACATTCATCTGAATTAAGTAAATTTTCAGATACAAAATTATTTTTAACCGCGAAGATGATTTTCTACCAAAAAGACGAATTTTCGACAAAATAAATCAATTTTAAACTAAAAAGATAAATTTTTAAACAAAGATTGAATGGGTAAATTTTTCGTTAAAAAATCTATTTTCAACCTTGAAGATAATTTTTCTACCGAAAAGACGAATTTTCGACAAAATAAATAAATTTCCAATTAAGAAAGATAAATTTTCAACCAAAAATTAATAAATTATTTACAAAAGAGTTTCACTTTCAACCAACTAGTTAAATTCTCATATAAAAAAGACGAATTCTCAACAAAAAATGTAATAGTTGATATTTCAATCAAACAATATTTTAATTTTAAATAAAAAACAGTTGAATTTTCAGCTTAAAAAAGGATCAATTTTCAATCAAATAGATGAGTTTTTAACTAAAAAAGATCAATTTTCAACTAAACATGGAATAGTTAACTTTTCGGTTAAAAAAAATTAATTTTCAACAAAAAAAAAACGAATTTTCACCAAAGTAGTTGAATTTTCGAATGAAATTATGAATCTTCTATTGGAATAGTTGAATTTAAAGAAAAGACGTGATTTTTCAACAAAGAAGATTAATTCTCGACCAAAAAATACGAATTTTCACCAAAATGCACGAATTTTGATGTAAAGAAGATAAATTTTCAACAAAAAATTAAATAGTTAAATTTTCGGTTGAAAAAAAATAAAAAATTTCAATCAGAGATGAATTTTCTACCAGAGATGAATTTTCAACTATAAAATGATGAAATATTCAACAGAATAGTTACATTTTCAACCGAAAATTATGAGTACTACAACTTTTTTTTTTGAGTGTGAATATATTGATTTACGGAACCAGTTGGTTACAATTTTGTTGTTTTCTATTATAAGACTTAAATAAAGAAAATTAATTTTTCCGTTTTTTGCAAATTCCATGGCAATTTCCGTCGTCTTTTTCATACAGATAATTACTAATGGACAATTTGAATATTTCCCATGACTTTTTAAACAATTTTTAATTGTTTAAACAAATGTAACTTATTTAAACAATTATTTATTCACAAAAAATGTAAAAAATAATCGTATTTTCTGATTGAAATGTAATAGTTTGTCATTGTTTGGAATAGTAATTTTTTTTGTTGAAACATTATGTAATTATTTAAACAATGACTTATTGTTTATTCTCAAAATTTCTAAAAATTGATCCAGAGATGTCCGGTTTTTTCTCAAATTGGTATCCTATGCTACTTTTTGTTGAATAATTATAGAAATTTTGATACATTTCTTTTAATATTTTATTAAATTTCTATTTGTTTAAACAATTTTGATTTGCGTAAGCAGTTTTTTTCGATAACTTTAAAAAAATAAAATAAAATACATAAAATTATTTTTCTGACTGTATAGTGTATAGAAAGAATATAATAACTGCAAGTAGTAAAAAATTATAGAAAACAGTTTCCAGATATCAGAAAGAAAACATTGTCTTCAGCCAAAAAATAATATTTTGTGATGAGCGTTGTAATTAGACTGCATATGAAATGGATTTAGATTATGGTTCATCATATCATTTGAAAGTCTTATGAATATCAATCCGACATACTGGAAGAAACAAAACATATATATTAAAATATATTTACGAAAATAATTCCATGTTTAATGTTTTATATTATTGACCCACATTTTTTAATAGAAAACTGCTTGAACAAATAAAAATTGTTTAAGAAAAGTTACGACGTTCTTAACATAATTTACTATTCCTCGAAGTCATTCAATATTATGTTTAATTCAGAAAATACGATTTAAAAAATATTGTTGGAAAAATAATGGTTTAAACAAATTATATTTCTTTAAACAATTAAAAAATGGTTAATATATTATTTCTATACACTATGCAGTCAGTAAAATAATTAAGGTGGGTAAAGTTGACAGCACCATTTCATAATTTCATTATTTCTTC
>CAKNYM010052560.1:425241-446478 GCA_932195095.1 Andricus curvator
GACGATATTTTAAATCTTAAGTTCAACTCGTGATGTGACTTAGGAAAACTTATGGAAAAAAACTGAAAATTACAGGACATAATCTTTAAAATCTTATCTTTCATTTAGGTCAATAAAACTTCAAAAGTCTTGACGGGTTCCCAAGATATGACCCGAAATTTTCAAGCGTGTCAGCGTCGAGTTTCAGCTTTCAGATCACCGCCCTCGCGGCCGACAGAAGTGATCGTCGACTGAAACTTGATGCAGACACGCTTGGACATTTTTAGTCATATCTCGGGAACCCAAGAAGATTTTTGAAATTTTCTTCCCTGAAATTAAAGATAAGACTTCAAAGCCTGTGTGTTATAAATTTCAGATTTTTTCTACAACTTTCATAGGTGATGTCATGAGTTGAAATATAGATACAAAATTCGAGAAATTCTTTAATTTTTATTTAAACTTCTCACGTGGTATATTATTTTCAAAAAATCAAAAACCCCTCTATTAGGGGTCATTCAGCAGTGGTTTTAGTACCACTAGCGCTAGACGTGTATATAATTTCCAACGGTAGTTCGAAAGGTAAAAAAATTCGTTCAAAAAATACGAAAAATGGTATCAACCTCCTGATATTTTCATTACCTCAGCTCTTAATCCTTTAATTACTTGCGCTCTAATTCCGAGTATAATTTTTAAAATTTTTATAGCTTAAAGCTTAGAATGTTTACATTCTCTGGGATTTTATAACTTCATTACTCAAGACTTTAAAAAAGAATAAACTGGAGTTGTGGAGTTGAATTAGCAGACAGCAAGTTAGATCAGTCGCTCGTGCCAGGACAAACCCTGGAACTGGAGGCTTGTGGATCAAAGAAATTAGAATCAAGAACTTTTGTTTGTTGACTTGCGGAAAAAAAATGGTTTTAGGCTAATTCATCTAGTTAGAGTCTTAAAGCATCGGCACCACATCTATTATTGTAACCACGTGTTTCACGAGAGTCGATCGCACATGTGCGTGAGAAAAGTCCACAAACTCTGTTCGTCACAACATGTCAGTTGCAAAGACTTGATACTTGCCAATAAGGATATTTGCAAACATTGCTTCTTGCCAGATGTTTGAAATATCAGCGACCTAAATGGATAATCAAACATTGGAATTTTTATCAATTAGCAAATCACAATATAGCTATAGAATTGATTCGCAAGATTTCAAATTTTGATTTTTGCTCAGGGAACGTCTACATATCACACTTCTCTGATCAAAAAATAAAATTTAAATCCGTGAAGACACATTAAAGACCGATATTATCGACACAAAAAAATTTAGTAGTTCCATTTTAAACCAAATAGTTGTATTTTCAAGACAAAAAGACGAATGTTTTAGTGGACAGTAGAATTTTCGACAAAAAAAGATGACTTTAAGAAGATAGTTGAATTTTCAACAAAATAATTAAACTTTCAACAAGAAGTTTAATTTTTTACTAAATAGCTGAATTTTTAACCTACAAAGATAAATTTTCGGCCAAGAAGTTAAATCTTCTACCCAAATAGACAATGTTTTAACGAATGATTTAAGATGTTAAGCTAAGAACTCGACTTTATAAACCGAAAAAGCGGAATTTTCATAAAGAAAGTCAATTTTCAATCAAAAAGCATTTTCAACAAAATAGTTGAAGCCTCAAATAAAACAAATTAATTTTCAAACCAAGCAGTTGCATTTCTAACCAAAAACGAGACCAAAAAGGATGAATTTTCATCCATAATGATTAATTTTCTCACAAAAAAAGATTTCAACAAAATAGTTCGATTTTCAACCAAACAGATGAATTTTTAACTATACTGATGAATCTTCGAAACAAAAAAATAAATTTTCAAGAAATAAATTCAACATTCAACCAAAGAGTTGAATGTTCGACCAAAAAAGACAACTTTAACAAAATAGTTGAATTTTTTATTCAAATAGCTGAATTTTTAACCTACAAAGATGAATTTCCAATCAAGAACATAATTTTTCTGCCCGATGAGGCCAATTTTGAACAAAATAGTTCAGTTTTCAAGCTGAAAAGTTGAATGTTTCAGAAAACAGTTAATTTTAAAAACCGGGAAAGAAGAATTTTCATCATGAAAGTCAATTTTAAATGAAGGAAGATGAATTTTCAACGAAATAGTTGAATTTTCAACGGAATAGTTGAATTTTCAACTAAAAATGGAATCTTTCAACCAAAAATGGAATAGCTACACTTTCAGATAAAAAGATTAATTAAAAAAAACGAATTTGCTTATTCAAATAGTTGAATTTTTAAGCAAATAGTTTAATTTTATGACAAAGTAGTTTAATTTTTAACAAAAAATATGAATTTTGAACAAAAAAGTTAATTTTCAACTAAATAGTTTAATTTTGTAATAAATTGTTGAATTTTCAAACCAAAAAGACGATTTTTCTACAAAACAGCTGAATTATTAGTCCAAAAATATAAATTTTCAATGAAAAAGTTAATTTACTACAGGATGGTTGAATTTTCACCTCTAATGATAAATTGTCAAAACAAAAAAAAATTTACAAAGTAATTTAACATTGAACCATGTAGTTCATTTTTCAATGAAAAACTGAATTCTTAGTGAAACATGTAATTCATTTAATTTTAAATCAAAAACAGTTCATTTAACAAAAAAAGACGAATTTTCAATAAAATAGTTAAACCCTTAAACAGAAAAGATTAATTATCAAGCAAGCAGTTGCATTTTTAATCAAAAAGGATGAATTTTCACCCAAAAAGTGGATCTTTTACCCAAAAAGATTAATTTTCGACCCAAAAGACGAATTTTCAACAAAATAGTTAAATTATCAACCAAACAGATGAATTTTCAACTAAATTGGTGAATCTTCAAAACAAAACAAAAATAATTTTCAAGAAAAGTGTTCAACATTCAACCAAAGAGTTCAATTTTTAACCAAAAAGTTGATTTTTTAAACAAGATTAATTTTTTTACAGAAAAAGACGAATTTTCAACAAAATAGTTACATTTTCAAGCAAATAGTTGAATTTCAAACAAAAAAGAATAATATTCAACCAAAAATAAAACGGAATTTCAACAAAATAGGTTAATTTAAAATCAGAGAGATGACTCGTCAACAAAAAAAAATGAATTAACAAAGTAGTTCGACTTTCAACTAATTAATTGCATTTTTGACTACATATCAATTTTCATCAATTATAAAAAATATTATCCTTGCTTTTCTTTTCTATTATTTTAGATATTACGAAATACATTTTTTTTTGTAATTATATCAATCTTTATATTTAAACAAAAAGACCAATTTTCAAACTACGTGAGACAAAAAAAATAGTTTGTTTTGTAATTGAACAAAATTTATTAAGTCTCTGATCCCTGAATTCCATCCATTGCCGCTTGAACTTACGAAATTGATCCAATCGGATATATTTGTTCAAAACTTTCTTCCATAAAATCAATATTTTTTTAATATAATTTTGAAAATGCTAACTGATAAAAAAGATCAAGAATAAAATCTCGAAGTTGAGATTGAGGGGCAAAAGAGAGGAATGAACCCATACAAATTTGAGGAAGAGCAAGAAGGTCTGCAGATTTTTAAACTTTAAAAGAACTCTGAAAAGGAGGTAAAGTTTTCGAGGTCAGTGAAAAGTGTATGGCACTTCTACTTTTTCCCTCGGTCAATGTTACGTCTGCCATTCTCTTTCCTCAGATAGTGCATTCCAAGACATTTCTCTCACGTTTACTCTGAGATCGTCTAGGCAAGCGACCCCGTGGCGAACATATTCAAGACTTCAATTCAGATTCCCACTTTTTCCTCTTTTTCGAAAAGTTCTCGCTTTTCCTCCTTTTTTCGAGAAATTTTTTTTTTTCCCCCTATTTTCAAGACATTTCCTCTATTTGTTCACACTTACATAGATTCTTAATGCTTACATAAAAAAATACATATTTGAACAAATATGCCTAGGACAGCGATTCCCTAACAATTGACGACGGCAGGGGGACACCCTAGCCGCGGCAGCCGAGGCAGACACTCCTCTTCAAGTAGAAGGCACTTTACCTACAATGGATAACCTTTCATTGTTACGAGATTAAGACCTGTTAAAAAAACTGAAATGATGAAAACATGGCTCAATTAAATTTTAATTAGCTGAATCAATTTCCTTGTATAATTAGAAAAGAGTAAAGAAAAGGTTGATGAAAATCGGATAATACTTTCAGTAATAAAGGAAATCTTTAAGTGCATATAGAAGTACGATAACTTTTAACTAGGGTTGAGGATATTAACTGATTTTTTACTATATTTTTATAATTTTCTTTAATTATATAAGGAAACTGATTCCACTAATTAAAATTTAATTGAGCCATGTTTTCATCATTTCAGTTTTGGTAACAGGACTTTATCTTATAATAATAAAAGGTCATCCATTGTAGGTAAAGGAAAGTAGCCTTTTACTTGCAGTGGAGTGTCTGCCTCGGCTGCCACGGCTAGGGTGGCATTCCCCTGCCGCGGAAGGCGACCCTGCTGTCGGCAATTGTTTAGGATTTTTTTTCTCATACCAAAAACTTGGAAGAAATTTTACATCTTATAGTTTCGATGAAAAATGTTTAACTGTCAAAAATAAAAATGATTAACTCGTCAAAGTTGCACGTTGGCCGCAAAAAAACTTTAGCGACCTCTAAATATTTTAAAATAATCTGTATTGTCGTCAGAGGACAACAGAACATTTTTAACGTCTTTTCAGACTAAATTTAATTTCTTAAAAAATTTAATTTAATTTCCAAATATTTGTTAAGAAATCTGAAAAAAAATAAAGTTAAGGACGCTTAAAATACTTAAAAAATTAGTTTTTCTTCTCCAATTTTTCTCAAAAAATTCTCCGTTACCCCTATTTTGAGAAAATTTTGCACTGTGAAGCCTGGAATTTTGAAAGCTTCAATTTGCAATTAAAATGAGCACAAGAAAATCAATTTTTTTTATATTATTTTTTAAGTTATTCATAGTTCAGGATGACCGCTGGCCCAGTAGAATATCAATTTTTCGGTTAAAAGTGCAAAAGTTTGATTGAAAATTAATCTGATTCAATTGAGGATTCATTTATTATTCGAGGAATCTGTATTACCATTAGAGAATAACAGAAAATATTTAACGTCTTTTCAGACTAGATGAACTATGAAAGAAAAGTTATTTTAAATAATTTTTTCTGAAAAAATATCTTCTCCTTTTGCTCCGCTGGGAATCGAACCACAGAACTACATTATATAATACTATATAATATATTATAAATATTATAAATTATACTTATTATGCTGAAAATTCGTTTTTGTTGGTTAAATCCAACTGTTTTTTACTTTATATCAAAATATTTTTTGATAAAATTAAACATTACGTTTTTCGTTGAAAAATCATCTTTTTAGGTAAAAAGTAGAACACCTTGGTTAAAACTTGAACTACTTTCTTAAAAGTTCATTTTTTTGGATGCAGATTCACAATTTTAGTTGGAAAGGCGTTTTTTGTTGTTAAAAATTAATGTTTTTAACTGAAAATTTAACTATTTTGTTGAGAATTCAACTAGTTGGTTGAAAATTAACATTCTTGGGTTGAAAAATCAACTGTTTTGTAGAAAATTCGTATTTTTGGCTTGAAGATTGAACTATTTGATATAAAATTAAACTGTATTGTAGAAAATTTGTTCTTTTCATTGAAAATTAAGTCTCTTACATGAAAATTTAACTACTTCATTAATCCTTTTCAGTTAAAAAATTCAACTATTTTGTTAAAAATGTTTAGAAACAAAAAAATATAAACTAAAAATTAATAAAATAAAATGTGGAATAACATCACATCCACTGTTCAAACTATTTATTAAAAAATTACGCTTCTTGTTTGAAAATTCGACTGATTGGTTGAAAATTAAATGTTTTTTTGAAAATTCACATTCTCTGGTTTAAAATTCAATGGTTTTATAGAATTTTTTTTTCTTTGAAAATTAAATCTCGCATATGAAAATTTAACTACTCCATTGATCTTTTTGGTTACAAAATTTAACTATTTAGTTAAAAATTTTTAGAAAAGAAAAAAATGTAAACTAAAAATTCATCAAATAAAATATGGACTAACATCACATCCACTGTTTAAACTATTTAGTTGAATAATTATGTAACTTGTTGAAAATTCGTCTTTTTTGATAAAAAAATTAATTTTCCTGGTTGAAAACTCAACTATTTGGTTAACAATGTGTAAATTTTGTTGAAAATTCAATGTATTAGTTGACAATGAACTATTTTTTTGAAAATTCACATTCTACTTAAAATTCAACTGTTTTGTAGAAAATTCGTCTTTTTGGCTTGAAAATTCAACAATTTGGAAGAAATTTCTATTATTTGGTACAAAATAAAAATATTTTGTAGAAAATTAGTTGTTTTTTTTTTGTTTGAAAATTAAGTCTCTTATATTAAAAGCTAACTATTCCATTGATCTTTCTTAGTTAAAAATTTGTAGAAAAGAAAAACATATAAACTAAAAATTAATCAAATAAAATTTGGACTAACAAATTCGTATTTTTTGGTAAAAAAATTAATTTTCTTGGTCGAAAATTCAACCACTTAGTTAGAAATGTATGTATTTTGTTGAACATTCTTCTTTTCTGGTAGAAAATTAATCTTCACGGTTGAAAATACAACTATTTGATTGAAAAATTATTTTGTTTTAAATTATTATTTTATTTTTACGGTATTCTGTGATTTGTTGAGGGGGTGGACATATTATTTCAGCCAAATAGCGAAGAAGTTCAAAAATATTTTTCACGGAAAAGTAACAGAAAGTAGTGACATTAGAAGACAATTGTGAGAAAATAACGTCTTCAGTGTCATTTTTTTTCGAAATAGTAGCAAAATAGTGTCATCGGTCAAAAAAAGTGTCTTTTTAGGCTTTTAGTTAGGGAATATATCCTATTACTTAGAAGAATTGAGGAAATATTTTCCGCTTGGCCTTGTCAAGGTCGAAATGTCATCCAGGAAATAATACAGATTCTCTCAAGCACGTTGAATTTTTTCTTTTACTTTTCCCTCCCTCGTGTTTGGACACGGAATCCTAAATTTTACGCTAATGGGACCGGCAAGGAAGGAGGATATAAACACGCTCTGAGGAAGAATGAAGGCCAATGACGTAAAGCGAGGAAATTTCAGGTCAATGTGCCTCTGACTTTGATTATTTTTTTTTTTGGACGAAAAATGTGAAATTTGCTTCCAGGTTTTAATCGTGTCATTTGTGTCCTCACTATTAGAAACACTTTTCCATTTTCAAGAAAATAGATACGTCAGTTGAAAATCTCAAAGTCACACTTATGCAACACAAATTAGAACAGGCTAGACTGCGGATTGCGATATAAAATGCAACCTTAAGTTTAAAAAATAAATAAAAACTTAGTCCCGAAATATTGAGTTTTTGAATGAGGGTAAAAAAGTATTCATCTAAAAAAGTGAACCATTTCCGCGTAAATTGTCCAAGAATTTTAATTTAAAGATAAGACAGAAGTCCAATTCCAAGATGAAGTGTTGCTGCTTTAATCCCCCAAAAAAATTGATTAGAAATAGTTTTTCATTTTCGAGGAAATGGATGAGTCAGCTGACAATCTCAATGTCATAATTAACACAAATTGGAATCGGCTAGGCTGCGGATTGCGATACAAAATGTAATCTTCAGTTAAAAAAATAAATAAAAACTTACTCCCGAGATATTGAGTTTCTCAATGAGCGCAAAAAAGTTTTCAAGTAAAAAAGTGAACCATTTTCGAGTAAATCGTCCAAGAATTTCGAGGCAGTACAGAACTAGATAACCAACAAACTCGGAATTTTTCAGGAGAGCGAAAAAACATTTGGGAAAATCGAAATCACCATTTAAAGATAAGACAGAAGTCCACTTCCGAGATGAGGTGTTGCTGATTTAATCCCAAAAAAATTTGATTAGAAACAGTTTTCCATTTTCGAGGAAATAGATTTGTCAGCTGACAAACTAGAAGTCACACTTAACACAAATTGCACCAGGCTAGGCTGCGGATTGCAATACAAAATGTAATATTCAGTTAATAAAAAAAAATTCTCCTGAAATATTGAGTTTTTGAATGAGGGTAAAAAAAGTTTTCAAGTAAAAAAGAGAACCATTTCCGAGTAAATCGTCCAAGAATTTTGAGGCAGTGCAGGACTAGATAACCAACAAAATCGGAATTTTTCAGGAGAGCGAAAAAACATTTGGGAAAATCGAAATCACCATTTAAAGATAAGACAGAAGTCCAATTTTTGAATCAATATTATTTATTTAATAAAAATAAAATATTTATTTTTTACTGTACTTTACAGTACTGTTCTTTTGCATTCAGAAATATATTTTTTATTTTTATGTTATTTCATATTTAAACAATATTTTTTTTAAATACATACATTGAATATAAAAAAATATTTTTGATCAAATTCTTTACTTATGGTATATTTAATGAATAAATATGTTTTATTAAACAACAATTTTTTTAATTGTTTAAATTCGTCAATTTTCTGTCAGAAATTGTATTATTGGGGGTTTTTTCAAATTCGGTAATAATATAAATTGTTCGGGAATTTTATCATTGAATTATTTTCCAAGTCGGGACTTTTATAATTCGGCAATTTTCTATTTCGAATATTTTCTTTTTCGGGAATTAAAAAGTGTCGGAATATTTATTTTTCGGGATTTTTCAGTTGTCCCCTGAAACTTTCAAAATTAAACAATTTTAAACGGAGGGCTACAAGAATTATTATTTATTTATATTTTATTTAATAATTAAATTGTAAAACTAGATTTGAATTGAAATAAAATATTTAAAAATGTGAAATTTTCGTAATTTTTTTACTAAAACAATCGAAAATTTGGAATTTCAAAATCAGGATGGACATTCCAATCAAAGAAAAAAATTCCCTTAGAGCTAAAAATTTTTCCATTGAAGTAATGAAAACTGAAATGCAAATTAAAACTCAATGTGAATTGACTTTTGAATTAAATTTTGAACTTTTAAAATTGAAATAAAAAAAATTTTCAATTCAAAATTTTTGTATTCAAACGCTTAATTATTTAAACGTATGAAATTGAAGCTATAACCACTTTTCAATTCAACAATTTTAAATGAAATACCGATAAGCTGCAAACTAATTTTTTTATTTTTTATTTTTACTAATTGTAAATTTCAAAGATTCACATTCAGTTTAAAAAGTATAAATCAACGTAAGCAATTTACTTTAAGCTAGAGACATTAAAAATTGAAGAATTAATTTTTTTTAAACTGAACCCTTTTCAAATTAGAAGTTAAATTATTTTAATTTTAGGTACTCTTAAATCAATAATTGTTCAATTGTTATATTTACATCCAACTTTGTTTTAGTATAGAAATGTTTTTAAATATTCTCTTAAAATTTGTTTTTCAAAGTAAAAGTAATTTTAAGTTTTCCCAGGGTTATCAAGAAAACTTTGTTATTATCTTAAAAACTTTCAAAATCCTTAAAAAGCTTTAAAATTTTATTTCAAAATCTTAAAAAATCTACATTTTGTTAATTTCTTTTTAAATTCTGAAATTTTAAATTATTTTTGAAATTTTTTTAACTCTTCTAAATGTCTTTTAATTTAAAATGATTCCAATTTTTTTTCAAGTTTATATAAAAATCCTAAAAAATTACAAAAATGCCTTAAAATCTTCCAGATTCTTTTATGACAATTTTGGAAATATTTTTAAATATTCTTTTCGAATTAATCTTTTAAAATAAAAAATTATTTTTAATTTTCCTAGGAATCTTAAGACATTTTTTTTCATTCTTTTCAAACCTTTTACAATTCTTAAAAAACTTCTAAATTTTTTGTTCGAAATCTGCAAAAATCTACATTTTGTTTGATATTATTTGAAATCATTTCAAGTTTTGTATTAATTTTGAATCTAGTCAAAACTTCTAAATATCTCTTCAACTTACTTGCATTTTTTAAAAATTAATAAGTGTTAAATTGTTATTTATACATCAAAATTCAACAATTTCACTTACAAATTAAAAATGTTTGAAATTGCAATGATTCAAGGCTTTATATTTGAAACAATTCAATGCCAATTGTTTAGTTTGGAATATTTGATTTACAATTACTTGTTTAAATGATCAGTCCAATATTGCTAAATATCAAATAATTGTTTATTTTCTTAATGACAAAATTTGAAATTAAATGGGTTAAAAATGGAATATTTTAGACTGAAACAATATTTGAATAAATAAAATTCCCGACACTGTAAAATTACCGAATAATAATATTCCTGAACAGTTTATAATATTACCGAATTTGAAAATTCTCGAAAAATAAAGTTCCCGACAGAAAATTGCCGAATTATAAAATATCCGAACTAGAAAATCCCCGAATTATAAAATTCCCCAATTTAAACAGTTTTACATTTTTTTATAAATATTATTTGTTTATTAAAAATACATTAATCAAATATTTGTATAGAAAAATTATTTTTAATGTTTAAAGTTTCTAAAATTTTGTTTGAATTTAAAATAACAATAATTGAGAAAAAATATATTTCTGGATGAATTTTTTAAAAATTATTGTTATTTTTAACTCAAACAATAATTTTAGGAATTTGATTATTGGGGAATTTTCATATTCGGTAATATTATAAACTGTCGGGAATTTTATTATTCGGGAACTTTATGATTCAGGAATTATATTATTTGGAAATTTTTAGTCGTTCCGTTAATTCGACGGGTTTTAGGTTATTTTTCTAAAATTAATAAGAATTTTTGGGATGTTTTTGTCGGCTTTATTGATTTAGTAGTGGAAAATTCTTGAACTGAATTGTTTGTCTTCCTTAATAATTGTGCTAATATTAAGAGCAATTAATATAGCGATTCTTGTGACAATATTGAATTAACATTGAGGTCTGAGTACTCAGAGTAAACATTTTTGTTTAAGTTTTCAGTATCGTCTCCGGGACATAATTAGGCTCTTCCTCAGTTTTGTCCAAAGAGAAGCTTTTAAACTTTTTATTATTTATTCTTCCACCTGGGGTCCATACTTTCATTACGTAAAGCCTTTTTTACTTGGGAGCGGGGTCAAATATTTTTCTGTTCTATCATACTTGGGAGGGGGAGGGGGGGGGGGGGCATCATGCAAAATGTCAGAAAAAAAACTGTACGTAATTTAAGGACTTAAGGAATTTAAGAATATAAATTTTAGAGTTGACTCTTTCTTCCTCTGAATTTGTTTAGCGTCTTATCTTTCATTGCTTATGTTATTCCTTATTTTAGTTCTGAGAAACATTTTGTTTAAATATTTTATGATTTTGATCACGTATATAGATGAAAATATATGTGATTGCACTCAGTGCTTGAATCATTTTTCTGTCTTGATTTAATTTCTCTTCCAGAGGCGTATTCACTCGGGAGTTGAGGGAAAAAGAGGGATGGGCATCCCCAAGATTTATGAAAGGAGATGGCTAAAGCTTCCGTATAATCAATTTTGAATATAAAGATATAAAAATGCTGAGGCAGGAAAAGCGATGTATTGATCCGGCAAAAGTTATGGTGCATTTCCCTGAAGTTTAATTCACATTTACTGATGTATTTTTTTTCACTTAGTTTATCAGGGTGGCGATTCGGCGGATGATTTCAAATTCCCGGTCAAGTTTTTCAATTTTCCCGGCTAATTTTCACATTTATTTAAATTCATGATGTTCATTCTAAACATCCCTTAACACAACAGAGAAAAAAGTTGCAAAATAAATCAATTTTGAAACGAATATTTAAATTTTGCACTAAAAATATCAATTTTTAACAAAAAATGTAATAATAGATTTAATGCTTTCACGATGATTCATTCTAATAAATTTAAAGGTTTGTTTTCGGGTTTCAATCGTGTGGAATCTTGGTAAGATTCGTAGTTTTGGACACGATTGAAACCCGAAAACCCACCTTTAAATTTATTAAAAAATGTAATAGTTCAACTTTTAGTTGAAAAAATTAATTGTCAACAAAAAATAACGAATTTTCAAGAAAATAGTTTAATTTTCAACCTAAGTGATGAATATTCAACTGGAATAGTTGAATTTTCAACAAATTAATTTTTACTAAAAAAGATAAATTGTTAACCAAAATTTAAATAATTATATTTTAAGTTTAAACACTTAATGTTCAACCAAATAGATTAATTTTCAACTAAAACTATCGAATAATTAATTGGAAGAAGTTAAATTTTTAGTCAAAAAAATTACTTTTCACGAAAAAAAAAAATTAACTTTCAAAAAAATAGTTACATTTTCAAACAAGGTGATGTATTTTCAACTAAAATTGTAAATATTGAACTGGAATAGTTGAATTTTAAGCCAAAAAGATGAATTTTCAAGATTAATTTCTACTAAAAAATATGAATTTTCAACTAAAAAAGATCATTTTTAACCTAAAATTGAATGTTCAACCAAAGAGATGAATTTTTATCTAAAATTATAGATTACTCGACTGGAATAATAATTTCATTTTCAGTTTAAAAAACAAATTAATTTTCAACCAAAAAAGAAACAAATTTTCAACAAAATAGTTAAATTTTTGGCAAAAAAATTCCTTTTCATCCAAAGAAAAAATAAGTTTTCAATCCAATAGCTCATATTTCCACCAAACAAATGAATTTTTAATTAAAATGATGAATCTTTAACAAAAAATAAATAAATTTTTAACAAAAGAGTTGAACTTTCACCCAAGTAATTTTATTTCCAACCTAAAAGATGAATTTTCAACTAAAATTATATATATTTAACTGGAATACTTGAATTTTTAACCGAAAAGAAGAATTTAAAAAAAAAGAGGATTAACTTGCAAAGAAAAAGATAATTGTCTAACAACAAAAATCGATTTTTAACAAAATATATGGATTTTCAACGAAATAGTTGAATTTTCAATTAAAAAAGACTAATTTTCATCCAAATTGTGGAATTTTGAACAAGTAAAGATCAATTTTCAACCAAAAATGGACATTCAAATTTTCAGTTGAAGGAATTAATTTTCAACCACAATGATGAATCTGCAACTGGAATAGTTGAATTTTATACGAAAAAGATGAATTTTCAACCATAAAGATTAATTTTCTACAAAAAGGCGAATTTTCCACAAAGTATATACATTTTCAAACAACTATTTAGTTTAATTTCCAAGAAAACATCAATTTTCAACTGAATAGTTGAATTTTTATCCAAATTCAAATATTTGGTTGAAAATTCATATATTCTGTTAAAAATTCATCTATTTTGGTAGAAAATTCATCTTTTTGGTTAAAAATGAGTTTTTTCTTAATTAGAATTAATTCTTCAACTGGAAATGTAACTGTTCCATTTTTTGTCAAAAATTTATATTTTTTTATAGAAATTTAATCTTATTGGTTGAAAATTAATGAAAATTAACTATTCAATTCTTAGTTGAAAATTTAACTATTTGTTGAAAATCCCACTTTATTTTTGGTAGAAAATTTATCTTTTTAGTGTAAAATTCATGTATTTGATTAAAAATTAATTTTTTTTTTTAATTTGAAGATTCATCATTTTAGTTCAAAATTCACTCTAAATATTCAATTTTTGTGGAAAATTTACCTTTTTTGATACAAATGTAATCTTTATCATTAAAAAATTATCTGTTTAGTGAAAAATTTAACTATACTATTTTTTGTTAAGAATTCATTTCTCTCTCAAAAAAAAAACTAGTTGAAAATTCGTTTTTTTGTTGATAGAAAATTTATCTTTTGGATTGAAAAATCCACTATTTGGTCAAAGTTTCATATTTTTGGTTGAAAATTCATGATTGTGATTGAAAATTAATTTCTTTGGTTGAAAATTCGTTTCTTTTTAGTTGAAAGTTATTTTTTTCAACTGAAGATATAACCATTCCATTTTCGTTTCAAAATATATATTTTTAGTTGAAAATGAATAATTTTGCTGAAAACTCGTTTTTTATTTACTTTTCTAACTGCAAATTGAAATATTATATTTTTGGTTTGTAAATTGATGTTTTTAGTTTAAAATTGAATTATTTTGTTGAGAATTCATTTTTTGGGTTGAAAATTGATTGCCTTAACTGAAAATTTAATTGCTCTATTTTTTGTTAAAAAATCATTTTTTTATGAAAAAAAAAGTTAGTTGGAAATTCATTTTTTTGGGGTTGAATATTTATTTTTCTAAAATTTTAACTATTCTAATTTTGGTTGAAAATTGATTTTTTTTTTAGATGAAAATTCATGTACTTTGTTGAAAATGAGTCTTTTTGGTAGAGAATCAATCTTTTGGGTTGAAAATCCAATTAACTATTTGGTTAAAAATTTATATTTTTGGTGGAAGATTCATCATTTGAGTTAAAAATTCATTTCACGTTTATCGTTGAGAATTTATTTTTTTGGCAGAAAATTCAACTAATTAGCTGGAAGTGAAACTAATGTTTGTTCAAAATTTAATCATTTTGTTGAAAATTAATTGTTTTAACTGAAAATTTAACGCGTACATATTTGGTTCAAAATTTATCTTTTTAAGTTGAAAATTTTAATATTTGGCTAAAAATTCCTATATTTTATTGAAAATTCGAATTTTGTGGGAGAATATTTAATTTTCTTGGTGACTAATTAATCTTTTGGGTTGAAAATTCATGTACTTTGTTAAAAATTTATCTATTTTGGCAGAAAACTCATCTAATTGGTTGAAAATTTATCTTTTTGGTTTAAAATTACTTTTTTCTTATTTGGAGTTAATTTTTTTAACTGAAAATGCAACTGTTCAATTGTTTGTCAAAAAATTACTTTTTGATAAAAATTTAATCTTCTTGGTTAAAAATTATACTATTTCGTTAAAAATTTGCTTTAATTTTCTTGAAAATTAATATTTTTGACTGAAAATTTAATTATTCTATTTTTAGTTTGAAAATGTATCTGTTGTAGTTGAAAATTCAACTATTTGTTGAAAATTCGTTTCTTTTTTGGTTGAAAACTTATTTTACTAACTGAAAATTTAACTATTTTATTTTTGGTAGAAAATTTATCTTTTTAGTTGAAAATTCATGTATCTGGTTAAAAATCAATTTTTGTTCTATTCTATTTTTTGTTGAGAATTTTGGATTGAAAATTCCACTATTTGGTCAAAAACTCATATATTTGGTTGAAAATTCATCATTGTGATTAAAAATTAATTTCTTTGGCTGAAAATTTCGTTTCTTTTTAGTTGAAAATTAATTTTTTCAACTCAAGATGTAGCTACTCCATTTTTGCGTGAAGATTTATATTTTTAGTTGAAAATTAATTAATTTTTCTGAAAACTCGTTCTCATTGTTTAACATTTACTTTTCTAACTACAAATTGAACTATTCTATTTTTCGTTTGTAATTTTGGCTTTTTTAGTTAAAAATTTATATATTTGATTCAAACAGTATCTTTTTTCGTAGAAAATTCATCTTTTGGATTTAAAATTGAATTTCTCTGTTGAGAATGATTTTTTTATTTAAAAAAAAAAACAAACTATTTTCTTGAAAATTCGTTTCGTTTTTTTTGTTTGAATATTTATGTTTCTAACATTTTAACTATTTTATTTTGGTTGAAAATTGGCATTTTTTAGGTAAAGATTCATGTACTTTATTAAAAATGAGTTTATTTAAATTGACCAAAATAGAATAATGAAAATTTGTATTTTTCTGCGATCAGAAGTAAATTCCCGGGTTTTTAATTAAATTCCTTTTTTTCCGGTCAAGTAGCCACACTTTTTCTATATAGAAAACAAGTAATCAATTACAGCTCGTGAACTGTGAATTAAAAACAATTTATTATCAACAAAAATAAGAAAATCCTCAGTTTGTAGAATCAACTTTCCTATTTTCCGGTGGTTACGCCACTGGTGAGAGAGGCTGTGTAAATAGCATTGAAGAGTAGTGAGGAAAGAGCAAGAAACAGGAAGACACCCGAAGAGAGGAAGAACACAAGAAATTGAGGACGGTGACGTTTTGAAGAAAGAAAGAGATGCGAATCATGATAGGGACGAAAGGGTCTCTCACGACCGGAGAATGGAGAGGAGGGAATGAGGGATAAGTGGAGAATATTGGTGGGGAGGATTAAGCTTCTCATTTCATCAATTATTCCTATATCAGTCTGCAATTTTTACTACTTATCCTTCACTTTCAACTGCTCCAAATTGTATCATGAAGAGAATATTTAAAATTAAAATACGGAAAATTGTCTACATCAGCAGCAGTTTCTCTGTCACCAAGAAGAATGTCAAAAACAATTTAAAATGCTGTTAGAGAAGATTTTCAAACATCTGTCTTTCATGATCTGAAAGACCATCCCAGAATTCATAACATTTGAAACAGTCGAAAAATGGTAAACACCATCTGAAAATTTTAAAGATAGTCAATGAATTTGAAACAGCCACTAATCTCTATAACCGTAATGGATTTTGAAGAAGATTTATCTTCACTAAATTCAATACCAAAGAAGAATTAAAAACTCAGTTGAAAATTTTGATACACCATCTAAGAATTTGATTATCAAAATATTTGGAACAACGTCCCGGAATTTCCGGAGAGTCAAACGATTTTAAACACTTTCAAACTCAGTCCAAGAATTTGATACCATTTAAGAATTCATAGTTTTATTTAAATATCCGAAACACCATCCAAGGATTTTAAACTCAGAAGAATTTGACACACCAAATAAGAATTTTTAGGATTGTAAAAATATTTCGAATACCATCCCAGAATTTGAGGAGTCAAATGATTTTAAACACCATCAATGAATCGCGAACACCTTCATAATACCATCCAAGGATTTTAAACTCGGACGAAGAATTTGATACACCATCTAAAAATTAATAGTTTCATTTAAATACCTGAAACACCGAAGAATATCAAACAGTCAAAGGATTTTAAGCACTATCCTAAAATTACAAAATCAAAGGATTTGCTGCACCATCCAAAAATGGTTAGCATCAACAAAATTCGATAAAAAATCTTTGAAACACCATCCCAGAATGTCCAACATCCTAAAAGTATGTTAAACCCCATCAGGGACGTCACGAACTATCCCTGCACCCGGGATTTTGACTTTTTTCCGTTTAAATACACTTCTGCTTGCTCAGGATTGATTTATTCTAACCGGGAAAATAATTTGTCAGGCTAGATCCAGAATTCACTGACACAAATTAATCCATCCGCCCTTGAAGACCCTCTGCAGAATATCAGAGCCCCACAAAAATTTCCCACGTGCAGAAGAGTACATCCTTTTGATGTTCACGAACACGCGTTTAGAGAATGAGAATCGAAAGACCGGATAAGAAAATGTACACATTTTTAAAAATGTCACATTTTCAAGGATTTTGGAGCTCCTGAAAGAATGTTTCACCTACATGAGAGGATATCACACCCAAAGTTGATGTACACACCACACGCGATCCAGGCATCAAACACCGGTTTTGCACTCACTGTAGATTCGCACGCTTGTTTTCACGAAATGGGTGTAAACGTGCGATTATATTCAGAGATGATGATGGTCCTGAATCCACTGACAGAGCACACTTATATCTCACGGGACACCCTGTATAAACGAGTGTAAAGAGCGGGATGGAGCGGAGCAAGTTGAGTGGTTATGGGGGATGCTGGGGAGCGAGGGGGATGTGAGGAGATGACGGGGAGGCGTTTGTGGGGAAAGGGGAGGCGGCGTGAGTGAAAGAAGGCATACAGAGAGGCTACGGAGGATCGTCGAGCAACAACGAGTCACAATGGCCGACGACCGCGGCAGTCTGGCGACCTCTTCGATTTTTCCGGCGCGGAAAAGCCGGCGATCGGCAGCAGGAAAATGCCGGACGGGAGGGGAGGAGCTGGAGCCGAGAATCGGTAGGAGTTGGAGTTCTAGACTTGATAGTAAAAAAATAGGATTTGTTGTTATTTACCGATCGGGATCCTGCTGGAGATGTTTTTTATTCGCGTGGTCTGCAACGACGCCCGGCGATTTCGTGGCAGAGCGAGTGACAAGGCGGGTCAGGCGGGTTGCGCACAAGATAATCGGGAGTTTGTACGGGTACCAGACTCACTTTGCTTGGCCCGTGGCACTGAGAGTGCGAGGTAGGGGATCAAACATTGGCGGGACGCGCGGAGTTGGGGAGGGTGAAAGCGGGGGAGTGGGAGAGTGAGGCGAATGATGGAGGAAAGAGAGAGGAAGAGAATCGGGGAAGATGGTGTGTGGGAGTGGGATGATGAAGGTGAGGGGAGGGATGATGGTCCGGGAAAATCGGGGAGGAGGTGACATCTGTTGATAGAGGTGGGAAGCTGGTTACCGACTGATTGGGTTGGGTAGAGCGGGAAATTTGAGTTGGGCTGGGTGATGTTAGAGGGAGGTGGATGAGCATTATGAGTGAAATAGGTGAAGTATTGTAATTGAGCGAGTAGTGTTCGGAGAAATTCTCACGAGCATGAGAATATGCTCGAGAATATGCTCGACCTTTATGTGCTTTGAGAATTTAATGAGCATTTATGAGCATTTTGAATAAGCATTTAAAAAATCGTATTTTCTACTTTTATTAATAACAATTACATTATTTAAATTTCGCGGGAAAATGCATCGCTTCAAACTGGAAAGTGTGCCAAATTTAAATAATAAAAGAAGTGAAAGTAATAGAAAACATATTATTCGCAATAAACTGTGCCTTATTCAGGGTTGCTACAATATCCCAATTTCTAAATTCTTCTAGGTATAAAACCAACTATACACCTAGAACATTAATAATGTTAATTCAAAATAAAATTTGTTTCTAAATATATTTAAAACACTTTTTAGTTGTGTTTTCAAGTCAAAAAGATCAATTTTCAACAAAAGAAATGAATTTTTAACTAAAATGATGAATCTTCAATGAAAAATATGAATGTGTAACCAAAAATTGGTAGTTGAATTTTCAACCCAAAAGATTAATTTTCTAACAAAAAAGACTCATTTTCAACAAAGTTTATGAATTTTCATCTAAAAAAAATCAATGTTCAACCAAGATTAGAATAGTTAAAATGTCAGAAAAATAAATGCTCAATCAAAAAAAGAACGAATTTAAAAAAAAAAAAAAAAAAAATTTCATAACAAAAAATGATTTTTTTGACAAAAGAATTCAATTTTAAACTGAAAAAGCTAAATTTACAAACCGAAAATATAATATTTCAATTTTCAGTTAGAAAAGTAAGTTTAAAAAACGAGTTTTCAGCAAAATTAATTAATTTTCAACTAAAAATATAAATTTCCAAGCGAGAATGATGAATTTTCAACCAAAAATACGAAATTTTGTTCAAATAGTGGACTTTTCAATCCAAAAGATGAATTTTTTATCAACAAAAAAAAAGAATAATCAACTAAACAGTTTTTTTTTCAATGAAAGAAATTAATTCTTAACAAAAAATAGAATAGTTAAGTTTTCTACTCAACAGATAATTTTTTAACGAAAAAGATTACACTTCTATCAAAAAAAGTAAATTTTCCACAAAAAATGTAACAGTCAAAGTGAATTTTCAACTAAAATGATGAATCTTCAACTAAAAAAATTTTAATTTTCAACCAAATACATGCATTTCAAACTAAAAAGATAAAGTTTCTACCAAAAATGAAGTAGGATCATTTTCAGCCAGTAAAATAAATTTCCAAACAAAAAACAAACGAATTTTCAACCAAAGAAATTAATTTTTAACCAAAAAGATGAAATTTCAACTAATGAGAATACTCTTTTACAAAAAAAAGACGGATTTTCAACAAATAGTTAAATTTTCACCGAAAACAGATAAATTTTCAACTAAAAATAGAATAGTTAAATTTTCAGTAAAAAAAATTAATTTTCAATAAAATTAAAGTAAATTTTCAACGAAATAATATAATTTTCAACCAAGAAGTTTAAATTTCTATCAAAAAAGATAAATTTTCGACAAAAAATGGAAGTTATATTTCCAGTTTAAAAAATGAATTCTAAATAAGAAAAATCTCATTTTCAACCAAAAAGATCAATTTTCAACCAAATATTTGAATTTTTAAACGAATTTCCAACCAAAAGGATGAATTAGTCACCAAGAAGATTAAATATTCTCCCACAAAATTCGAGTTTTCAATAAAATACAGGAATTTTAAACCAGATATTTGAATTTTCAACTTAAGAAGATAAATTTTGAACCAAACATGTACGAGTTAAATTTTCATTTAAAACAATTAATTCTCATCTAGAAAACATTATTGTCAAGAAAAGAATTAAATTGTGAACAAAAGAAGGAGGTTTCAACTAAAATGATGAAACATCAAACAAATAAATTAATTTTTAACAAAGTAGTTCCACTTCCAACTAAGTAGTTGAATTTTCTACCGAAAAAGATGAATGCTCAACAAAAAAGGTGATATACTATATTTCAACCAAAAAGGATTTTAATTTTATACCAAAAATAGTTGAATTCAATAAAAAAAGACAAATTTTCAACAAAGTAGTTTAAATCCCCAACCAAAACAGATTAATTTCCACCAAATGTTTGCGATTTTCAACCATAATAATCAAATTATTTTCAACTTTAATTTATTGAAAATTCCCTGACATTCCCTTACTTTCTTGAATTACCTGACCTGTAGCAACTCTGTAATTTAAAAAAAAGTATATGTTTATTTCACTCTAGAATGTTTTTGTATAATAAAAATATATGTAATAATTATGATATATATTTGTTTAAACAATAAATGCTTTAAATTCTCTTTAATGCTCTATAAATGCTCTTTTCGAGGTTAAATGCTGAGCATATTCTCGAGAGCATTTGCTCAACATAAATTCTCGAGCATTTAAGAACTCTATGAGGGAGAATACTTCTCGGTTCTTCAGAGTACTTTAGGATATTTTAAGGTAGTTCAAGATATTTCAGATACTTCGAGATACTTCAGGATATTTCATATACTTTAAGATAATTTAAGGTACTTAAGGATACTTCATGTACTTCCTATTATTTCAAAGTACTTCATTATATTTCATTATACTTTAAGTTATTTTGAGGTACTTCAGGATAGAAATTTAAGAATTTTAAATTAGACCAAAATCAAATTCAAAATCCCATTTAACGTCCAATAATCAAGTTAATGTATAGAACTCCTGAAAATAAAAAAATAATTCAACGATCAAATTTGGACAAAAGTAGATAAGTAGGCTGCGTTCTGGACCAATTAGTATTAGTGCGTGT
>CAKNYM010052560.1:462802-480717 GCA_932195095.1 Andricus curvator
TTCCAAAGAATATTCAATTGATTTTAGAAACTTAATGGCATTTCAAAAGATTTGAAATATTTTAGGGTATTTTAAAATATTCCAATGAA
This sequence comes from Andricus curvator, assembly GCA_932195095.1. NCBI lineage: Eukaryota > Metazoa > Arthropoda > Insecta > Hymenoptera > Cynipidae > Andricus > Andricus curvator. The sequence continues at coordinate 462,892 of CAKNYM010052560.1, forward strand.
TTTTCAATTGATTTCAGTAACTTAGTGAGATTCCAAAGGATTTGAAATATTTTAGGGTATTTTAAAAGATTCCATAGAATTTTTAATATATTTTAGTATTTTAATAATATTTCAAGGGATTCAAAATATTTAAAGGTATTTAACATTATTCCAGAAATATTCAAGAGCTTTAAGAAGTTTTCAGGGATTTAAAAAGATTTGAAAGGATTTGAAATATCTTAGGGAATTTAAAAAGATTTCAAGAAATTTTTAATTAATTTCAATAATTTAAAGAAATTTTAGTTATAAATATTTTAGGGTATTTTAATAGACTCCAAAAAATATAAGGTATTCTAAATTATTTAAAAATATTTTGAAAAGCTTTCAAAAGCTTCAAGGGTTTTCCAAAGATTTCAAGAGATTTCGAAAGATATCAAAGGATTTTAAATATTTGGGGGTATTTTAAAAGATTCCAAGGAATTTTCAATTTATTTTAGTAATTTAATGAGATTCCATAGGATTTGAAATATTTCAAGGTATTTACAATTATTTCAGAAATATTCCAGAGCTTTTAAGGGATTCAAATAGATTTCAAAGGATTTGAAATATTTTAGGGTATTTTAAAAGATTCCATGGAATTTTCAATATATTTTAGTATTATAAAGAGATTTCAAAGGATTAAAAATATTTAAAGGAATTTAAAATTATTCCAGAAATATTCAAGAGCTTTAAGAAGTTTTAAGGGATTTAAAAAGATTTCAAAGGATTTGAAATATCTTAGGGAATTTAAAAAGATTTCAAGAAATTGTAAATTAATTTCAATAATTTAAAGAATTTTTAGAGTTATAAATATGTTAGGGTATTTTAATAGACTCCAAAAATCCAAGGCATTTTCAATAGATTAAAAAAATTTCAACGTATTTCAGAGGATTTTTTTTATTTTAAGGGATTTTAAAAGCTCCCAAGGTATTTTAATCAATTTTCCAGGATTTCAGGAAATATCAGATTTCATAGAATTTCAAGGGATCTTAATATATTTTAATGGGTTTTAAAATATTTGAAACATTTGAGGGGATTTTAAATTGTTTTTTTATAACTTAAAGGGATTTCAAAGGATTTGAAATATTTTAGGGTATTAAAGAGAATCCAAGGAATTTTCAAAGAGATTAAACAAAATTTTAAGAGATTTTCAAATATTTTATAATATTTGAATGGATTTCAAAGAATTTATTCAGAAGAAGTCAGGGATTTCGTAGAGTTTAAAATATTTAAAGAGATTTTTAAATTTTTACAATTCATTTGCAATTTAGCCTGAATTCTCATTAATTTATCGTGAATTCTTCTAAATTCTTCTGAATTTTCTTGAATTGTTTTAATTCACTTAAATTCTTCTGCATTCACTTAATTTGACTCAATTCAATGGATTTTATTTATTTATTGTTTAAATTATCCTGAAGCCATTTTAACTCACCTTAAATTATTAGGCATTTCATCAAATTCTTTCGAATTCTCTTGAATTTTTCTAAAATCATTTAAAACTTACTTGCATTCTTTATATTTTTGAAATGTTTTCAATTCACTTGATTTTTTTTAATCCACCATGAATTTTTATGAATACCATGGAATTCTTCTCATTCCCCTTAAATTCCTCGGCTAGGTTCACCGAAATTCGGTGAGCGTAGCACAAATATTTTTGGTGACACTTTCATTTTTAAAATATCCAAGGAATTTTTAAGAGCTTTAAAAATTTTCAAGGAATTTCAAAATATTCCAATGGATATCAAAAGATTTTATAAAGGATTTGAAATATTTAAGGGTATTTTTAAATATTATCAAAAATTTTCAAGTGAATAAAAATTTTTCAAGGATTTTCCAAGAATTTTAATGATTTAAAAAAATTAAAAAGAATTCATAGCGTTATAAAAGATGTACTAGAATTTCGGGAATTCAAAATATTTTTGAAGGTTGCAAGGAATTTTATCAGATTTTCAGTAATTTCACAGGATTTTATACTATTTTAATGGATTTCATAGAATTTATTCATATTTTCAACGATTTTTAAAGATTTTAGAATATTTTTAAAGATTTAAAGGACTCTGCAATATTATTTAAATAATTTGAACGGATTTCGAAGAATTGTACAGATTTTAAGGTATTTAAGAAAATTCCAAGGAATTTTCAAGAGTTAAAAAAAATGTCAAGGGATTTCAAAAGATTTTAAAGCATTTGAAATATCCTAGGTTATTGTGAATAGATTTTATTAATTTAGAGTGATACGAACAGATCTAAAAGGTTTTAGGATATTTTTAAAAATTCCTTGGATATTTTAAAAATCAAAGTGTCAAGGCTCACCGAAAATATTTGTGCTACGCTCACCGAATTTCGGTGAACCTAGCCGAGGAATTTAAGGGGAATGAGAAGAATTCCATGATATTAATAAAAATTCAAGGTGAATAAAACAAAAATCAAGTGAATTGAAAACAATTAAAAAATATAAAGAATTCAGAAGAATTTAGAAGAATTCAGGATAAATTAATGAGAATTCAAGGTAAATTGCAAATAAATTGTAAAAAATATTTAAAAATCTCTTCAAATTTTTGAAACTCTACGAAATCCCTCACTTCTTCTGAATAAATTCTTTGTAATCCATTAAAATGTTATAAAATACCGTGAAATACTGCGAAATCTAATGATATTTCCTGAAATTCTGGAAAAATAAATACCTTGAGGGCTTTTAGAATCGCTTAAAATCATTGAAGTCGTCGGAAAACTTATAAAATCCATTAAAATCATAAAAATATTTGAAAATCTCTTAAAATTTTGTTTAATCGCTTTAAAAATTCCTTGGATTCTTTTTAAATACCCTAAAACATTTAAAATCCTTTGAAATCCCTTTAGGTTATAAAAACAATTTAAAATCCCCGCAAACGTTTCAAATATTTAAAAACCCATTAAAATATATTAACATCAATTGAAATTCTATGAAATCTGATATTCCCTGAAATCCTGGAAAATTGATTAACATACCTTGGGAGCTTTTAAAATCCCTTAAAATCAAAAAAATCCTATGAAATACCTTGAAATTGTTTGAATCTGTTGAAAATGCCTTGGAATATTTTTAAATACGCTAAAATATTTGAAACCTTCTGAAATCCCATTAAATCATCTTTAAACTCTTGAATATTTCTTGGAATAATTTTAAATACCTTGCAATACTTAAATTCTTTGAAATCCCTTTAAATTGATAAAATCAATTAAATATTCTTTGGAATTTTTTGAAATACCCGACAATATTTCAAATCCTTCAAAATCTTTTGGAATCACTTGACATATTTTAAAGTTCTTGAAAATTCCTTGGAATTTTGTAAATACCCTAAAATATTTAAAATCCCATTCAATTACTAAAAACAGTTTATAATTTCTTGAAATCTTTTTAAATACCCTTAAATATTTCCAATCCTTTGAAATCTTTTTAAATCCCTCAAAACTTCTTGAAGCTCTTGAATATTTCTAGAATAATTTTAAATACCTTTAAAAATTTTGAATCCTTTGAAATCTCATTAAAATAATAAAATATATTGAAAATTCCTTGGAATCTTTTAAAATACCCTAAAATATTTCAAATCATTTAGAATATTTTAAAATATTCTAAAATATTTTAAATCCTTTGAAATCCCATTAAATTACTGAAATCAACTGAATATTCTTTGTAGTCTATTAAAATACCCGAAAATATTTATAATCCTTTGGAATCTTTAGAAACCTCTTGAAAGTTTTAAAAGCTTTTCAACATGTTTTTGAATAATTTAGAATACCTTATATTTGTTGAAGTTTATTCAAATATCCTAAAATATTTATAACACTCTGAAAATTAATAAAATTATTAAAACTATTAAAAAATTTCTTGAAATCTTTTTAAATTCCCTAAAATATTTCAAATCCTTTGAAATCTCTTTAAATCCCTCGAAACTTCTTAAAACTATTAAATATTTCTCAAATCATTTTAAATACCTTTAAATATTTTAAATCCTTTGGAATTTCATTAAAATACTAAAATATATTGAAAATTCCTTGGAATCTTTTAAAATACCCTAAAATATTTCAAATCATTTGGAATCTCATTAAGTTACTGAAATAAATTGCAATTCCTTAGAATATTTTAAAATTCTTTGAAATCTTTGGAAACCCTTGAAGCTTTTAAAAGCTTCTCAAAATGTTTTTGAATAATTTAGAATACCTTATATTTGTGGAGTCTATTAAAATACCTTAAAATATTTATAACTCTAAAATTTCTTTAAATTATTGAAATTAATTTAAAATTTTTCGAAATCTTTTTAAATTCTCTAAGATATTTCAAATCCTTTGAAATCTTTTTAAATCCCTTAAAACTTCTTGAAGCTCTGGAATATTTCTGGAATAATTTTAAATTCCTTTAAATATTTTGAATCCTTTGAAATCTCTTTTGAAATACTAAGATATATTGAAAATTCCATGGAATCTTTTAAAATACCCTACAATATTTTAAATCCTTTGAAATATTTTTAAATCCCTTAAAACTTCTTGAATATTTCTGGAATAATTTTAAATACCTTGAAATATTTCAACTCCTATAGAAACTCAATGAATTGCTAAAATAAACTGAAAATTCCTTGGAATTTTTTAAAATACCCCCGAAATATTTAAAATCTTTTGAAATCCCATTAAATTAGTGAAATCAATTGAATATTCTTTGGAGTCTATTAAAATATCCGAAAATATTTTAAATCCTTTGATGTCTTTCGATATCTCATTTTAAATACCTTTGAATATTTTAAATCCTTTGAAATCTCATTAAAATACTAAAATATATTGAAAATTCCTTGGAATCTTTTAAAATACCCCAAAATATTTCAAATCATTTGGAATCTCATTAAGTTACTGAATTCAATTGCAATTCCTTGGAATCTTTTGAAATCCTTTGAAATCTTTAGAAACCCTTGAAGCTTTTAAAAGCTTCTCAAAATGGTTTTGAATAATTTAGAATACATTATATTTTTTGGAGTTTATTAAAATGTTCTAAAATATTTATAACTCTCTGAAATTTCTTTAAGTTATTGAAATCAATTACAAATTTCTTGAAATCTTTTTACATTCCCTAAAATATTGCAAATCCTTTGGAATCTTTAGAAATCCCTTAAAATTTTTTTAAGGCTTCGAAAATTCCTTAGATGTTTTAAAAATCGAAGTGTCTAGGCTATTCATAAATATTCGAGATGAATAAAAAAAATGTAGTGAATTCAAAACAATTAAAATATATTCAAATATGCATCGAATTCAGTAAGTTTGAAATGAGCTTACAAAAATTTTCGGAAATTAAAAAGAATTTGATGAAATAGATAAAAATTTAAGGTGAATTTACTCATAAGTGGCTTCAGGATAAATTAAACAAAAACAAACAAAAAAGTTTAAAAAAATCCAATGAGCAAAAAATATTTGAAAATCTCTTCAAATCTTTGAAACTCTATGAAATCCCTCACTTATTTGAATAAATTCTTTGAAATCAATTAAAATATGATGAAATCCCGTGAAATTACAAAAAATCTGACGATATTTCCTGAAATCCTAGAAAAATCATTAAAATAACTTGAGAGCTTCTAAAATCCCTTAAAATCCCTTAAAATCATTGAAATCCTCGGAAATCGTAAAAAATCCTTTGGAATATTTTTAAATATCTTAAAACGAACAAAAGTGATACGAACAGATCTAAAAGATTTTAAGATATTTTTAAAAATTCCAAGGAATTTACAATTAATTTTAATTGATTTCAGTAATTCAATAGGATTTCAAAGATTTGAGATATTTTAAGGAATTTTTAAGTGATTGGAAAATTCTTAAGGGATTTAAAAAGATTGCAAAGGATTTGAATTGCTTTAGAGAACTTAAAAAGATTTGAAGAAATTTTTAATTGATTTCAATAATTTAAAGGAATTTCAGATGGTTTGAAATATTTTAGGGTATTTTAAAAGATTTCAATCAATTTTTTACTGATTTCAAGGTATTTTTAATTATTCCAAAAAATATTCAACCTTGAGAGCTTTTAAAATCTCTTAAAATCACAAAATACCTTAAAAACCTACCTACCTACCTTCAAAATACCTTGGAATCTTTTAAAATACCCTAAAATATTTCAAACCCTTTAAAATCCCTTTAAATTATTGAAATAAATTAAAAATTCCATATACAACTTTTTAAAGCTGTTGAATGTTTCTTTGAATAATTTAAAATACCTTGCAATATTTCAGTTTTTTTGAAATCCCTTTAGATTATTGAAATCAATTAAAAATTCCTTGACATTTTTCTAAGCTCTTGAAAAATCCTTGGAATTTTTTTTCAAGTACCCTAAAATATTTCAAATACTTTGAAATCTCATTCAGTTACTGAAATCTGTTAGAAATTCCTTGAAATCTTTTTAAATATGCTAAAATATTTCAAGCACTCTGAAATCTCTTTAAATTATTAAAATTAATTAAAAATATCTTGGAATCTTTTTAAATTCCCTAAAATATTTCAAATCTTTTGAAAGCTTTTTGAATCCCTTAAAACTTTTCTAACCACTTGAAAATTCTTTGGAATTTTTAAAAATTCCCTAAAAAATTTCAAATCCTTTGAAATCCTATTAAACTAAAATCAATTAAAATCAAGTGAGAATTCCTTGGAATTTTCAAAAATGTTCTAAAATATTTTAAATCTGTTAAAATCAGGTTTCCTAGAATTTCAAGTAATTTTAATATATTTTTATGGGTTTTAAAAGATTTCAAGGAATTTGAAATATTTTAGGGTATTTAAAAAAACCCAAGGAATTTTTAAGAGATTGAAAAAAAAATTTAAGGTTATTCCAGTATTTTATTTCAAATATTTTAATGATTTTAAGGTCTATAATGTTTTAAGATATTTTGAAGTATTCCAAGGGATTTTGTAGGATTTTCGAGGACTTCAATGGTGTTAAGGGATTTTAATAAATTTTCCAGTATTTCAGGAAATTTCTTTAGATTTTATAGAATTTCACGGGATTTTATAATATTTCAATGGATTTTAAAGAATTTATTCACAAGAAGTGAGGGATTAAAGAATTTCAAAGATTTAAAGAGATATGCAAATATTTGTTAAGTTCAATTGAATTAATTAGAAATTCATTCTGAATTCTTGTTAATTGATGCTGATTTTTTTTATTCTTTTGAATTTTCTGAATATACTTCAATTCTTCTGAATTCACTCAATTTTACTCAGTTTAATAGATTTTTTTTTTTTAATTGTAATTATTTTTTTTAGATTTATCCTGAAGCCATTTAAACTCACCTTCAATTATTAGAAAATTTATCAAATTCCCTTCAATTTTTGAAAACTAATTTTAAACTTACTGAATTCCATGCATTTTATCATATTTTTGAATTGTTTTCAATTCATTAAATTTTTTTGGTAATTCATCTTGAATGTTTATGAATTCTTATTAATCCCCTTAAATTCCTATAAATGGACTACAATTTTGCTGAAATCAATGGCATTTTTGTATTAAATTTTTTTTTCTAATTAATTTGAATTTAACTTGAATTGTTTGCAAGTCTTATTAATTTATTCTGAAGTCGTTTAAATTCACCTGGAATTTTTATAAGTTTCCTTGAATTCTTTTCAATCTTCTTGAATTCAAAAATTACTAAAAAACAAAAATTAAATTGAAAAAAATGTATAACATAATAATAAAAATAAATTATTTAAAAAAAATTAATAGTCCTTATTTTTAATTTCAACGTTTACAGGCTCAAAAGCTCTTTCCTTTTCACAAATTCTAGCGCCGACCATTGTAACTGTATTACATTTATATGAATTATTGTTATTATAATAATTATATAATTATTATTAATTCTACAAATTTCATCCAGGAACCAACCAAAGTTTTAATGCTCTAGGAGGATTTAATTAATTAATTAAGAATCCTTTTAATTGAGAATGAAGAATTTTCATTTTCTCTAATTGATTAATTTAATTAATCTTTAATTAAAAATAAAGTTCAAAGTATCCTGACTTTATAACTGAAAATGTACCCTTTAGACTCTTGTATCTGTTATCAGCGGATGAGATACTTCCAAGTTTAATGATCAATTACATCAAAGTTACATAAAATTTAAGTAGCACTTATAGTAACAATCAACGACATAAAATTGTTTTTTCCAAAATCGTTAGTGCGTAGTACAACATAGTGCTTTTAGTATAAAATAATATATTCCATTTTTATTTTTTTCAATCTTAAATAAATAAATTAGTTATATCTAAATTTATAAAAACTTGATAATTTTTTTATATTTAATAATAAGATTACAAAAAATATGAATCGAGGTTTGATTTAACTACATTAAATGGCCAAAAAAGTCGAATAAATAGTAATAAAGTAATAAAAAAATGTCGAATTTTTTAGAAAACAGTTGACTTTTGAAGCCGGAAAGATGAAATTTCATCAAAAAAGTTAATTTTCAATCAAATTTTTTAATTTTCAATCTTGTTGAAAAGTCATATTTTTTTATCGGAAATTGAACGGTTTGGTTTTTAATTTGTCTTTTTAGATTGAAAATTCAACTATTTTGGTAGAAATTTAATCTTTTTTGCATAAAATTGCAATTGCTTGGTTGAAAAATAGTCTGTTTTGATTAAGGATTATTTTGTTGAAAATTCGTCTATTTTGGCTGATTAAAAATTTATCTAATTTGTTTTAAATTCATCTTTATTTTGTTGAAAATTAAACTACTTGGTTGGAAATTAAACTTCTTTGTGCAAAATTTTATTTTTTTGTTGAACATTCATCATTTTAGTTCAAAATTCATCTTTTTGGTTAAAAATTCGTTTTTTTGTTGTTGAATATTAATATTTTAATCTGAAAATGTAACTATTTCATTTTTGGTTAAAAATTTATTCTTTATGAGTTGAAAATTCAACTATTTCGTTAATAATTGTTGTATTTAGTTGAAAATTCAGCTATTCGGCAAAAAATCAAACTACTTTCTTGAAAATTAATTTTTTTTTAATGCATATTTTTTGGTCGAAAATTCATCTTTCTTTGTTGAAATTAACTTTTTTGTTTGAAATTCAACTTACCGGGTGGAAAATTTAACTGAATTCTAAAAAAATCGTATTTTCAGTTTGACAATTCAGATTGGATAAAAATTTAATTATCATGTTGAAAATTCAACTATTTTGTTAAATTTATCTGTTTTTGATTGAAGTTTAATCTTTTTTCTTAAAAAATTCGACATTTGGTAGAAAATTCATCTTTGTAAGTTGATAATTCAACCAAATTTAAACAGTTAAAGGAATTGTTTTAAAAAAAATGTTATTAATTTATTAAAAATACAATAATCAAATCCTTTTATCAAAGAATTTTTTTTGAGTGTTCAAAGTTTTTTAAAATTGCTGTTTGAATTTGAAATAATAATAATTGAAAAAAAATTCTGGATACAAAATTTTGTTTGAAAATGTGCATAGTATTTAAAAAAATACAAAAAATGTTCTCAAAAATCGAATTTTGAATTTAAAAAAAATTGTTTTTGAAAATTCATCTTTTCGGGTTTGAAAGTCAACTGTTTTCTAAAACATTTTTAGTTTGAAAACTTAACTCTTTTGTCGAAAATTCGTCTTTTTGGATTAAAAATACGTCCATTTTGGTTGATGATCGTTGTTTTTTATTTAAATTAAAATCATTCTTTTTTAAAATTCTTTATATTTATAAGTTGAAAATTTAACTATTTGTTTGAGAATTGATGTATTTAGATAAAAATCTCTCTTTTTGGGGGAAGAATATTTTTTTTTTGTGTCAAAAAGTCATCTATTTTGGTCGAAAATTCATCTTTCTTTGTTGTAAATGAACTTTTTTGTTTGAAATTCAACTTTTCAGGTTAAAAATTCAACTATTTGGTTGAAAATGCAACTGTTTTTGGTGAAAGTTTAATCTTTTGTGTTTAAAAATTTGACTATTTGGTTGAAAATTCAGCTATTTCGTTAAAAATTTAATCATTATATTAAAAATTTATCTCTTTTTTAAAATTTATCTGTTTTTCAGTGCAGTTCATTATTTTTTTTTTATTGAAAATTCAACTATTTGGTTGAAAATTGACGTATTTAGTTGAAAATTTGTCTTTTTTGGTAGAAGATTAATCTTCTTTGTTGAAAAATGATCATTTTATAATAAAATCAATATGATTCGTTGAAAATTAGTATTTTTTAGCAGACAGGTAATCTTTTTGGATAAAAATTCAGCTATTTGGCTAAGATTTCAACTATATTGTTAAAAATTTATTTATTTTGACATTTGTTTTTGACAGAAAATTTCCGAATTATAAAATATCCGAAATAGAAAATAAATACATATTTTAATCAAATAAATTTATTTTGAATGTTTAAAGTTTTTTTAAAATACTTTTTGAATTTAAAATATCAATAATCCAAAAAATATATTTCTGGGTGAAAAATTTCATTTGAAAATGTGCACAGTATTTTTTTAAAAGTAGAAAAAACTTTCTCAAAAATCGAAATTTTGAATTTAAGAAAAATTAAAAAGTAATTTTGATATAAATCAGTGTTGAATTGAGGCGCGTAATCGCACATGTTTTAAAATTTATTTTTTTTATAAAAGTTTTATATAATTATTGCTATTTTAAACTTAAACAATAATTGAGAAAACCTTGAACATTAAAAAAAATTTCTTCGATAAAAATATTTGATTATTTTTTTGGCTGTGTCTAGTCGTCCCGAAAAATTAGTAGAGTTGGAAAAGGGGATGAACTAGCCAAGCCTATGAAAAATTTCGGACTAGTCATCCCGAATTTCTAGATGACGAGACACTTCGGATTTTTTAAAAAAGAAATAAATAATATTTAATCAAAAATAATTTTTTAAATTGTTTAATTTTGGGAATTCTCTAGTTCGGATATTTTATAATTCGGCAATTTTCTGTCGGGATATTTATTATTCGAGAATTTTCTAATTCGGGAATTTTATTTTTCGGGATTTTCAGTCATCCCTTCAGGATTTTTATATTTCGGCAATTTTATAAATTCAGGAATTTTCATTTTCTTGAATGTTACAGTCTCGGGAATGATACTTTTCGGGATTTTTCATTCATCCCGAAAAAAATCATAAAATAGAACTGATATTAATTATTAATAAAATAAAAAATTGAGTGAAAAATATTTACTTTATTTATTATTAGGTTTCTATTTTATGTGAAATCAATTGTGAATTATATTAAATTGACTTCAGTCTTCTTTGAAAAGTAAACGTTGATTCCAAGGAAGCCGGCTTGCAAAATTGGATTATATTGATTGCGAGTTTTAGTTCTGATTCTGTATAGATTGTAAAGAAATCAGGTCAATCTGGTGGAGGAATCATTCAATTATTGAAGGGAGGAAGAAATTTCTCGTGTTTGAATATCGGAAAATAAAATGATTTATAACTGTAGTAAAAAATTGATTTATTTACGGTTCATTTAAAACAGTTTTAATTGTTTATATACGTACTCAGTACTCCTAATAATTTAAAAACTCTAAATTTTAATCAGTCAAAAGTGACTAATTTTCAGTCAATTCAGACTGATTCATATAATGCGGATTTAGAAACTGACATCACTAATTTTTAATGATCTAAGCAGTAAATTTCCCTAATTGAATCAGTCATTTTGAATGATATAAACTGTAACTTTCACTGATTAAATAAATGGTTTTAAGTAGTCGGATCAGTGGCTTTCACGAATTAATTTATAATTGTTTAATGCGCCACCTCTAAATATCTTTTTTTTCAAAAATGATGATTTTTCAACAAAGAAGATTAATCCTCTACCCCAAAAAGAGAGATTTTTAACTAAATACATTAATTCTCAAACAAATAGTTAAATTTCCAACTTATAAATATAAAGAATTTTAAAAAGGAATGATTTTCATTTAAATAAAAAACAACGAAATTCAATCAAAAGGGTCGAATTTTTAATCCAAAAAGACGAATTTTCAACAAAAGAGTTGAGTTTTCAAATAAAAAATGTTTTAGAAAACAGTTGACTTTCAAACCCGAAAAGATGAATTTTCAACAAAAATTTGTTTTAAATTCAAAATTCGATTTTTGAGAACGTGTTTTTTTTTAAATACTATGCACATTTTCAAATAAAATTTCTCATCCAGAATTTTTTTTCAATTATTGTTATTTTAAATTCAAACAGCAATTTAAAAAAACTTTAAACACTGAAAAAAAATGTATTTGATTTTTTAAATTCGGTGGAATTATTAACCTACAAAGACGAATTTTCAACCAAATGTCGAATTTTTTAAGAAAAAAGATTAAACTTCAATCAAAAACAGATAAATTTAACAAAATAGTAGAATTTTTAACAAAAGAGTTAAGTTTTTAAACTAAAAATGTTTTAGAAAACAGTTGACTTTCAAACCCGAAAAGATGAATTTTCAACAACAATTTTTTTTAAATTCAAAATTCGATTTTTGAGAACGTTTTCTTGTATTTTTTTAAAATACTATGCACATTTTCAAAGAACATTTTTCATCCAGAATTTTTTTTTCAATTATTGTTTTTTAAATTCAAACAGCAATTTTGAAAAACTGTGAACAATCAAAAAAAATTTCTTTGATTTTCAACCAAATGTCGAATTTTTTAACAAAAAAGATTAAACTTCAATCAAAAACAGATAAATTTAACAAAATAGTTGAATTTTCAACAAAAGAGTTCAGTTTTCAAACTAAAAATGTTTTGGAAAACAGTTGACTTTCAAACCCGAAGAGATGAATTTTCAATAACAATTTTTTTTAAATTCAAAATTCGATTTTTGAGAACGCTTTTTGTATTTTTTTAAATACTATTCACATTTTCAAACAAAATTTCTCATCCAGAATTTTTTTTCAATTATTGTTATTTTAAATTCAAACAGCAATTTCAAAAAACTTTAAAAACTCAAAAAGAATTTCTTTGATTTTTTAAATTCGGTTGAATTATTAACCTATAAAGATGAATTTTCAACCAAATGTCGAAATTTTTAAGAAAAAAAATTAAACTTCAATCAAAAACAGATAAATTTAACAAAATAGTTGAATTTTCAACAAAAGAGTTAAATTTTTAAACTAAAAATGTTTTAGAAAACAGTTGAATTTAAAACCCAAAGAGATGAATTTTCAATAACAATTTTTTTTAAATTCAAAATTCGATTTTTGAGAACGTTTTTTGTATTTTTTTAAATACCATGCAGATTTTCAAACAAAATTTCTCATCCAGAATTTTTTTTTTCAATTATTGTTATTTTAAATTCAAACAGCAATTTAAAAAAACTTTAAAGACTTAAAAAAAATTTATTTGATTTTTTAAATTCGGTGGAATTATTAACCTACAAAGATGAATTTTCAACCAAATGTTGAATTTTTTAAGAAAAAAAAAAAAGATTAAACTTCAATCAAAAACAGATAAATTTAACAAAATAGTTGAATTTTCAAGATGATAATTAAATTTTATCCAATCTGAATTTTCAAGCTGAAAAGACGATTTTTTTAAAAGTCAGTTGAATTTTCAACCCGGTGAGTTGAATTTCAAACAAAGAAGTTAATTTTCAACAAAGAAATATGAATTTTCGACCAAGAAATATGCGTTAAAAAAAAAATTAATTTTCAAGAAAGTAGTTTGATTTTTTGCCAAATAGCTGCATTTTCAACTAAATACCACAATTATCAACGAAATAGTTGAATTTTCTACTCATAAAGAATAACTTTTTAACCAAAAATGGAATAGTTACATTTTCAGATTAAAATATTAATATTCAACAACAACAACAAAAAAACAAATTTGTAACCAAAAAGATGAATTTTGAACTAAAATGATGAATTTTCAACAAAAAAATAACATTTTGGACAAAGAAGTTTTATTTTCGACAAAAAAAAGATGAATTTTAAACAAATTAGATAAATATTCAATCAACTAGAACAGAGGAATTTTCAAAAAAAGAGTTAAATTTTCAAATTAAAAATGTTTTAGAAAACAAACTTTCAAACCCGAAAAGATGAATTTTCAAAAACAATTTTTTTTTAAATTAAAAATTCGATTTTTGAGAACGTTTTTTTTGTATTTTTTCAAATACTATTCACATTTTCAAACAAAATTTTTCATCCAGAATTTTTTTTTCAATTATTGTTATTTTAAATTCAAGGAGCAATTAAAAAAAAATTAAACACTCAAAAAAAAAGTCTTTTATTTTTTAAATTCGGTTGAATTGTTAACCTAAAAAAATGAATTTTCAACCAAATGTCGAATTTTTTAAGAAAAAAGATTAAACTTCAATCAAAAACAGATAAATCTAACAAAATAGTTGAATTTTCAAGATGATAATTAAATTTTTATCCAATCTGAATTTTCAAGCTGAAAAGACGATTTTTTTAAAAGTCAGTTGAATTTTCAACCCGGTAAGTTGAATTTCAAACAAAGAAGTTAATTTTCAACAAAGAAAGATACATTTTCGACAAAAAAATATGCATTTAAAAAAAAAAATTATTTTCAAGAAAGTAATTTGATTTTTTGCCAAATAGCTGAACTTTCAACTAAATACAACAACTATCAACGAAATAGTTTAATTTTCAACTCATAAAGAATAACTTTTTAACCAAAAATGAAACAGTTACATTTTCAGATTAAAATATTAATATTCAACAACAAAAAACGAATTTTCAACCAAAAAGATGAATTTTGGACTAAAATGATGAATGTTCAACAAAAAAATAACATTTTGGACAAAGAAGTTTCATTTTCAACCAAGTAGTTTAATTGTCAACAAAAAAAAATATTTTTAACAAATAATAAATTTTCAGTCAACACAAATAGACGAATTTTCAATAAAATAGTGGAATCCTCAATCAAAACAGACTATTTTTCAACCAAACAATTGCAATTTTATCCAAAAAAGATGAAATTTCTACTGAAATAGTCTAATTTTCAATCTAAAAAGACAAATTAAAAACCAAACCGTTCAATTTCTGATAAAAAAAAAATGACTTTTCAACAAGATAGTTGAATTTTCAACAAAATAATTTAATTTTTGACCAATCTAGATGGATTCTGAACCGAAAATATAGTAGGTAAACTTTTCAACAAAAAAGCATTAGTTTTTAACCAAAAATAGTTTGAGTTTCTCATTGGGGTTTATTAATGTCCTAATCATTTAATTTTCCTAATTAAATCAGTAATTTTTAATGATCTGAGCAGTAACTTTCCATAATTAAATCAGTCATTTTGAATTATATAAACTGTAACTTTAACTGATTAAATAAATGGTTTTAAGTACTCGGATCAGTGGCATTCACTAATTAATTTATAAATGTTTAACGTTCAATAAACTAATTCAATTTTCAAACAAATAATAACATTGTATTTATTTATGAGGCTGATATTTAAAAAGTAATATTTTGATCATATCGATGAGTCTTGCGCCACCTCTAAATATCATTTTTTTTTTAAATTAATTTATTTTTTTGTAAATTCAAATAAATTTCTGGGCGATATGCATGAAAATTCGAAAAAAATTTGGACCACCCTAGTTAATAATTTATATATTTCATCAATCGGAAGTGAGGAGTCTCATACTTGAAGTATGTCAAGAATGAACAGTGGGCTGTTTTCACTAAGTAACAATAATTGATGCGCTACGTCCGTTATTAACTGATGTAAGATTATGAAGCGTGAAAAAGTGATTTCCTGAAAGAATTATTACACATTTTACTAAATAGGTCACGATTTTAACGAGAAAAGCATTTGAATAGAAAGGGATTATCTCTGGGAACATAAAATAAAAATGTAAGTTCCTCAATAAAATTTTCTCGAATTTTATGGAGATAAATTACATTGCATTTGATCTGCGGGAAAATTATGCACAATAACTTCTTTATTATGATAGAACGTTCATAATATTCGCAAAATTTGAGAAATATAAGAAACTAGCTGTGAATTCGATCTCGAGTGTTTCCACTTTGTTTGTATTTATAATTATATGGTGCTCATTTCACGAGCACTTTGCTTCCCGTTAGCAAATGTAATTGCTTCCTCATAGAGGAAGCATTAGTTATTTTTTTTTTAAATAATAGACAAACCAAAGTCTTCATTTTGATCAATTTAAAAATAGAAATTTACAAAAACTACAAAATAATACAAACAATTCTTGAAGGATGTGTGAACTATGTGGGAAGGGGGAGGCAAGAGTGGAGCACTGGTTGGAGGAGTGCGTAGAAGTGGAAAGGAGTGGGATAGGCATGGAGGTATTGATGCATGAAAGGAGGGACGAAAGGGCAGTAGCATGGGTGAAGGAAGTCTTGGGTAAGATGGAGAAGAAGAGAAGGAAGGAGGAAGAGGAATGGAGAAGGAAAGATTGTAAATAGAGGAGGAAGTAAATATAAGTAAATGTAAATATTCTAAATAGAAGATAAGTATTAGGGATTAGCCGCGGAGGCAGAGTTTGGTAATGCGAGGCAAAAAAAGAAAGAAAGTAGGGACATGCGTGCGAGGCGAAGCGAGGAAGGCAATGCGATAAGAGCGAGCGACGTTCGAGATGAGGTGTGGAAGGATGTTAGTTTTAAGGGTTAGTTTTAAGAAAATTCTGTTAAAAAATGGAAGTGTAAGCAAGTCAATTTTTTAAGGCCAGCAGGCTAAAAAATAAACGTTTATCTATCTACAAACGATTCTTTAAATACAAAGACAAATCAAATTTTGTATTCGAAATGCTAATTTTTCGAGCTGGAAAAGGGAAGGGAAAAGTTCTGTTGCACTTTATCCCTTTCCCAGCTTTATGATTTCTTTACAAAAATTGTCAGAATTATCCTATTTGCAAATTTATGATCAAAAAGTCTTTTCTATTCATGCGTCAACTTTGAATTATGTCGATGAAAAAAGTTTTTCTGTTTGAAACAGATGACTCATTATAAATGAGCATTACTTCCTTAATCTTCAAAAAAGTGTATTAATATAATAGTTCAATCGATTTGCCTCGAATCAAGGAATCGTTTCCGTTCTTGCATCAACTTTGAATTATGCTAATGAAAATAGTTTGACTATAAAAAACCGTATTTTCAAATATTATGCATTACCATAGCTTTCTTACTCTTTAATAAAATGTATCAATGTTATAGGTCAATCGATTCGTCTTGAATCAACACAACTTTTCTATTCTCGCGTCAACTTTAAATTATGAGAATGAGAACATTTTTACTAAAAAAATAGATTTTCAAAATATATAAATTACCATAACTTCCCTACTCTTTAATAAAATGTATTAATATTATAGGTCAATCGATTCGTCTCGAACCAAGGAATCTTTTATGTTCTTGCATCAACTTTGAATTATGTTGAAGAAAAAAGTTTTACAATAAAAAACCGTATTTTCAAATATTATGCATTACCATAGCTTCCTTACTCTTCAATAAAATGTATCAATATTATAGGTCAATCGATTTGACTCGAATCAACACATCTTTTCTGTTCTTGCATCAACTTTGAATTATGTCAATGAAAAAAGTTTTACTATAAAAAACCGATTTTCAAAATATATAAATTACCATAACTTCCCTACTCTTTAATAAAATGTATTAATATTATAGGTCAATCGATTCGTCTCGAACCGAGGAATCTTTTATATTCTTGCATCAACTTTGAATTATGTTAATGAAAAAAGTTTTACTATAAAAAACCGAGTTTTAAAATATTATTGAGTGTTATTGAGTGTTCACAAAAAAGTGTGACATCCACACAAATCCACACACACACACACACACACACACACACACACACACACACACACAC
>CAKNYM010052560.1:486191-498919 GCA_932195095.1 Andricus curvator
TCATTAACATAATTCAAAGTTGATGCAAGAACATAAAAGATTCCTTGGTTCGAGACGAATCGATTGACCTATAATATTAATACATTTGATCAAAGAGTGAGAAAGTTATCGACATTTATATTATATTTAAAATCGATTTTTAAAGTAAAAATTTTTTCATTCTCATAATTTAAAGTTGATGCGATAATAGAAAAGATGTGTTGATTCCAGACGAATCGGTTGACCTATAATATTGATACATTTCATTGAAGAGTAAGGAAGCTATGGTAATGCATAATATTTGAAAAAACAGTTTTTTATAGTAAAACTTTTTTCTTTAACATAATTTAAATAATATATATTATATATTTATAATATTTGAAACATTTGTTTCAAACAGAAAAACTTTTTTCATCGACATAATTCAAAGTTGACGCATGAATCGAAAAGACTTTTTGATCATAAATTTTCAAATTATAGAATAATTCTGACAACTTTTGTAAAGGAATCATAAAGCTGGGAAAGGGATTGGGTGCGACTTTTCCCTTCCCTTTTCCAGCTCGAAAAATTATAATTTCGAATAAAAAATTTTATGTGTCTGATTTGTCTTTGCATTTGAAATTTTTTTTGTATTATTTTGTAATTTTCTATTTTTTGTAAATTTCCATTTTTAAATTGATCAAAATGAAGACTTTGGTTTGTCTATTATTAAAAAAAAATCACTAATGCTTCCTCTATGAGGAAGCAAATACATTTGCTAACGGGAAGCAAAGTGCTCGTGAATTTTTCTTGTGCTCGTGAATTTTTTAATTTTGCAATTGGTAATTTAGAAATATATTAGAAATTTACGTCTTTTGGCGCAGAAGCGGCGGAGCTTTTTTTTCGAGAGGGGACAGAGGCATAGACTTATAATATTGAATGGTACAATTTGGACATAGTATAATAATATTATACTATATAAAAATTTAACATAAATAATAAATAATAAATAAACTATAAATAGTGAATTATAAATAATTAATAAAGGCATAAAATTCGTATTGCCAAAGATTTCGATTATTACCCAAAGATTTCACAGGTTCCGCAAAGATTCCGGATAGATTTAAAAGATTTGACAAAGATTGCAGTAATTTTTCAAAAATTTCATAAAGATTTCACAAATATTTCGCAAAGATTTAAGGTGGACTGCAAAGATTTCCTAATGATTTCACAAGGATTTCAAAGATTTCAGATATATTCAAAAGACTTCAATTATTTTTCAAGGATTTTACAAAGCTTTTAATAATTTCACAAAGATTTCAATGATTGCACAAAGATTTCAATAATTTCACAAATATTACCTTATTTTTCACAAATATTTCAAATATTTTCAAAGAATTCACAAAGACTTCACAAAGGTTTTACAAAGATTTCAATGATTTCCCAAAGATTTCGAAGATTTCACAAAAATTTCAAATATTTCGCAAAGATTTCAGATAGATTTCAAAGATCGAACAAAGATTTCAATGATTTCCTAATGATTTCACAAAGATTTAAAAGATTTCGGATATATTTAAAAGACATCACGAAGACTTCAATCATCACTCAAATATTTCATAAAGATTTTAATAATTTCACAAATATAATCGAATATTTCAAAAATATTTCATATGTTTCGCAAAGATTTTTAAAGATTCCCAAAGATTTCACAAAGATTTAAATAGATTTCAAATATTTCACAAATACTTCAATTGTTTTACAAAGCCATCTATTATTTCACAACAATTTCATATCAATTTCAAAGATCGATCAAAAATTTCAAATATTTCGCAAATTCTTCAGATGAATTTCAAAGAGTGCACAAAGATTTCAATGATTTTTCAAAGATTTCGGATAGATTTAAAAGAGTTTTCAATAATTTCAAAAATATTAGCTGATATGCCAAAAATATTTCAAATATGAACTGAACTGATTTCAGAAAGATTTCAATTATTTCACAAAGATTTCAGAAAGATTGCAAGGAGATAAAGATTTCAATGATTTCCCAAAGATTTCACAAATTTCAATGATTTCTTAAAGATTTAAAAAAGATTTAAATAATTTCACAAATATTACCAAATATTTTGCAAATATTTCCAAAGATTTTACAAAGATTTCACAAAGGTTGCAATGATATCTCAAAGATTTTATAAAGGTTTTACAAAGATTTCAAACATTTCGCAAAGATTTCGGATAGATTTAAAAGATTTCGCAAAGACTTTTATTATTTTACGAAGATTCCAGATAGATTTCAAAGATTGAACAAAGTAAGAAAGAATTGAAAGATTTCCAGTTCTGAGGATCCGATGAATTTAATAATTCGATTTCAGAGGGGGGCAAATCAATACTTTGCCCCACCCTGGTCGATTTCTAGGGGGGAGGGGGCATTGCCCCCTGTACCCCCTAAGGCTCCGCCACCACTTTTTTGACGACTGTTTTCGCTCTCGATAACTGTAATTTGTTGATTGTGAATTCTCTTTTGTTAAAACTCCTTCGGCTTTAACGAACACATTCTCATCACGTATCTCGTGCTTCTCACTCGATTTTGTTCAAAATGCAAACGAACGTGTTATTTAAATAAATAGTACGGGAATTATAGATCAATCTAAAAATATATACCCCCTCCCCCACATTATTCTCTTCCTCACCGAGTGATGAAAAAGTTAATTTTCTATTTTCAATGTATTTTTATAACAATACTTTCTAAAATTTGTACATATTTTTTGGTTGAACAAATTGTTTTCTTACATTGTGTCGTTTTTCCAAAAAACTAGAATTTTTAATATTATTTTTTGCGATTGAAACAAAATCTATGCATCCTATAAAAAAATGTTAATTTAAAATTAATAGCTCTTTTTTGGGCGAACGACGTTTGTTGTTTCATTTTGTTTCGTATCTTATGTCGTTTTTCCAAAAATTAAGTTTTTTTATTTTCAAATTTATTTTTTATAATTAAAACGAAAACTACGCGTCCTATAAAAAAATGATCGATGAAAAATTTGTAGTTCTTTTTGGGTTGAACAACTTTTGTCTCTTAATTTTTTTCGTACCTTGTGTCGTTTTTCCAAAAATTTAATTTGTTTATTCTTAATGTTATTTTTTAGGATTAAAACAAAAACTACGTGTCCTATCAAAAAATGGTTAAGAACAAATGTGTAGCTCTTTTTTGGATGAACAACTGTTGTCTCATTATTTTTTTTGTAGCTTCTGTTTTGATTATTCTTTTTGATGTTAAAACCAGAACCGTTGTTCAAAAAATATTACAATACCATTTTTTATACTTAAAAAACAAACTATGCCTCCTAGCAAAAAAATATTCGAACAACGTTTTTCTTCTCTCGACTTTTTTTCATATCGTGCGTTGTTTAGCTTAAATTTTTCATTTCCGTTTGTTTTTTTGAATTTTGAATATGCTCTAACTTTTTTGAATTTTTATCCGAAATAGCTGGCTAACGAACTTTTTCAAACTATGATTTATTAAATAAACTGATTTTAATTGTAAGTGTTTATACTAGGGGGGATACACAACTTTCAAACAAATTTTGGGGCAATATACATGAAAATGCGGGGAAAAAAATTCCAGTGCTTTTTTAGACTACCCTCATGTATACTAATGATGAATTATTATTATCGAGAATCGAGTATTTTATCATGCCCAGGGGAAATACCAGAAACTATTAGGGGCCGTATTTAAATTACATGCTTTGCAGGGGAAAACTTCATTTTCAAAATTCTATGATTTTTCCTCGACCAATTTTTGTTTCGTGCCCATTAACATTCAAATACCATTAAAATTCATATACAAATCAAAAATTTTCAAATTTATTTATTTTAAACAAAAAAAGTGACTTTTCTACGATAAAAGATGACTTCTTAAGAATATACTTAAATTTTCTACAAAATAATTAAATTCTCTACAAATCAATTGAATTTTTAACGAAATAGTTGAATTTTCAACCTTAAAAGATAAATTCGCAACCAAAAAAGTGTAATAGTTGATATTTCAACCCAGAAGGATGAAATTTCATTAAAAAAATGAATTTTAAAATCAAAAAGACGAATTTTCAACAAATAAAGATTTTTCAGCAATGAAAGAAAACAAAATTCACCTAAATTGTTGAACCATAAAGACAAAAGACGAATTTTCGGTACAAAAATTGAATTTTCAACCAGAACAATAGGAATTTTCAGCAAAAAAATTAATTTTCAACAAAATAGTTAAATTTTCAACCAAAGAGATAAAGCTTCATTGAAAAAAACTTTCCGCAGAATAGTTCAGCTCTTACCCACGCAATTAAATGTTCAATTAAGAAAGATCAGTTTTCAACTAAATAGTCAAACTTTAACCAAAGAGATGAATTTTCAACTAAAAATATGAATCTTCAACAAAAAAATGATTTCTTAACAAAGTGGTTCAAACAAAATTTTCAAACAAAATAGTTTAAATAAGAAGTAAATTTTCTACGAAGATACTTGAATTTTCAACTCAAAAATACGAATTTTTAATAATAACAGTTGAATTTTCATACAAAAAGGATGACTTTAAAAAAAAAATTATTTAATTTTCAATCAAACAGTTGCATTCTCATTCAAGAAAGATTAATTTTCTACTAAAACAGATGATTTTTTTAAATCAGAAAGATAAATATTAAAAAATATAGTTGAGTTTTCATCAAAAAAATATTTCAATTGATTTTTCAAAACAAAATGTGAATTTTTCTCAAAAGGTAAATTTTCTACGAAATAGTTGAATTTTCAACAAAAAAGTAGATTTTTGGACCAAAAAGAATGATTTTTTAACAAATTTATTGAATTTTCAACCAAACAGTTGCATTCCTATACAAGAAATATGAATTTTCTATTCGGACAGATGAATTTTTAAATAAAAAAGAAAAATTGTAAAAAAAATAGTCGAATTTTCATCAAAAAAGATTTCAGTTGATTTTTCAACACCAAATGTGAATTTTTCTCAAAAGGTAAATTTTCTACGAAATAGTTGAATTTTAAACAAAAGAGTAGTATTTTGGACCAAAAAGGATGATTTTTTCAAACAAATTTATTGAATTTTCAACCAAACAGTTAAAGACAAATATTAAAAAATATAGTTGAATCTTCATCGAAAAAATATTTAAATTGATTTTTCAACACAAAATGTGAATTTTTCTCAAAAGGTAAATTTTCTACGAAATAGTTGAATTTTGAATAAAAAAGTAGATTTTTGGACCAAAAAGAATGATTTTTTAACAAATTTATTGAATTCTCAACCAAACAGTTGCATTCTTATCAAAGAAAGATGAATTTTCTACTCAGACAGATGAATTTTTTAATAAAAAGATACATTTTCAAAAAAAGTAGTCGAATTTTCATCCAAAAAAGATTTCAGTTGATTTTTCAACACCAAATGTGAATTTTTTTAAAAGGTAAATTTTCTACGTAATAGTTGAATTTTCAACAAAACAGTAGATTTCTGGAACAAAAAGGATGACTTTTTAACAAATTTATTGAATTTTCAACCAAACAGTTGCTTTCTTATCCAAGAAATATGAATTTTCTATTCAGACAGATGAATTTTCAGATAAAAAAGATAAATTGTAAAAAAATAGTCGAATTTTTATCCAAAAAAGATTTCAGTTGATTTTTCAACACCAAATGTGCATTTTTCTCAAAATGTAAATTTTCTATGAAATAGTTGAATTTTCAATAAAAAAGTAGATTTTTGGACCAAAAAGGATGATTTTTTAACAAATTTATTGAATTTTCAACCAAACAGGTGCATTCTTATCAAAGAAAGATGAATTTTCTATTCAGACAGATGAATTTTTTTAATAAAAAAGATAAATTTTCAACAAAAAAAAATAGTCGAATTTTCGTCCAAAAAAGATTTCAGTTGATTGTTCAACACCAAATGTGAATTTTTCTCAAAATGTAAATTTCCTACGAAATAGTTGAATTTCCAACAAAACAGTAGATTTTTGGACCAAAAATGTAACATTTTGTAACATTTTGAACCTAGAATCTTTTATAAGCGGAATGAAACAATTTCAAATAAAAATTGAAAAATTTCAAATTTATTCTGCTTGACAGTTATTTAAAGTTATACTAATTCTCTGACTTTTACAAGATTTTTTTTCTAAATCCCTGACTTTTCCCTGAATTTAAATTTAAAATTAAATTCATATTAAATTTCTGTACAATTTCTGCGAGTTTCTTGCTTCATTTGTGAAACTCTGAAAATTACGTACATGGAGGAACCCCCCCCCCCCCACGTAACAATCCCATTATCTATTGATGGATAGAAGTGTCAAAATCGTACCCTCCGGATCTAATAAAAATCTTTAATACAGCTAATTGACTAATTTCGTGATTTTTTTTTCTATAAGAATATTCAGTTAAATATTTAAAGTTTAATTGAAAACGAAAATCTTCATTTTTGGAAACTGATGCAGTTAAATTTAAATGCTGTTGAATTTGTTCCTATCTACTGTAGGATGGTGTCCCCTAAAGGTCCAAGTTTTATATCATAATTCATAAGTTTATCCAATCCTCTAGTAATAATTTACATTGCAGCATCATTTTCCTTAAAGTTGAAAGTAATAAACTCCGGCAATAAGATTGGAATCTTATTAGTTTAATCGAATAGTAGGCGTACTTTCTGCTCTTTAACTACGTAAGAGCGCCGCAGGCTCAAGTCTCAAATGCCGCCTCTGTTGAACGAGGGTGAGAAATAAGATAGTAAAAAACGAGATAAAAAAGAAATAAGAGTAGAAAGTCTTAGATTGGACAAGCTTCTCCAGACTCTGTGGTGTCACAGATATATGATAGTCGGTACATTGAACATATATCCTTTGCCATTGCATAACTTCATTTCGCAAAACAACCTATATATCGAATAGCAACTGATCGGCTTTTATGGATGTCGGTATCGATTTTTTTATATCAGTTTAGAAACTCTTTTCTTTGTGGTTGATTCCCAAACAATCTATTTATAGATTATTACATTTTCCAAATAGGAAGAGAAAGAAGCCAAAAAATTCATCATTTCTGAAATTGATATTTTTTATAAAGCATTCTTTGTACAAAATTAAAATAAAAAATTTTAAATATTTTTTTATTTAAATGAAAAAAGCGCTCGATAATATATTTACCTCGCGCTTCGCGCTCGCTAATGTATGTACCTCGCGCTACGCGCTCGCATACTTTTTGCTTCACGCTTCGCGCTCGGCTTTTTCGGTTTTCGCACATCGTGCTCGGCTTAGATAAAAAGAAGAAATTTACTTGCAAATAGGGTAGATGTACCGTTTGTGGCCACTGTACTGTTTGTGGCCACTTTGAGATTTATAAGTAAATCTTAAATATTTAGTTCTTACTATACTATTATGTAGTATATTTATAGGGTTTTTTGATATGTTCGCAACGCTGTGAACTTTTTTCTATAGGACGTTAAAAGTATAGTTCAAGAAATAATTGAAAACATATGTGGACGCGTGTTGTACCTCGGCAATTTTAATTATTTCTTATAAGAATCTGCAGAACACACCGATGAGTGAATTACTGATATTTGTTGAAAATTATAATCTTCTTTAAATATTTATATTATATACTACTTACAAAACTTAATAGTAAGTAAAAAAACATGAATTTACTGATAATAACCTAAAATATGAATAAAAAAGCCCATGGCCACAACTGGTACAGCACAAGTATACACGTGCTACTTTTGGTCATGCCATGGCCACAAGTGGTGCATACGTTTTCCAGTTTTGGCCATATTTTTCTTTTTCAAATATAATTTCGAAAAAAGTTTTTTTCACACTAAGCTGGTATTATTAGTGATTTTAGAGCATATATTTAAATATGCAAAAATAAAAAAAATAGTGGATGGCCCTATTAATAATTATTGTAAATTAGCAAAGTCAAGTAGGAAAGACTCATTATAAATACATTCTTTTTTGTTCTGTAAACAAATTGAGCCAGTTCGTCAAAAATAGACAAAATCTGAATTTGTTCATGGAAATTGTTTGAATAATTAATCTTTCTTGTAAATGTACATAAGCAACATGTAAAAGAGTCATGAAAAAGACTTTTCCTAGCCTCATAGAAAACAGTAAACGGAAAAATCTTCTTGGTCAATTCTATAAAAAAAATTACCTTATTCGTTGGAAATAGCCAAGCTCTGAATATCTTTATGAAAATTGTGGAAATAATTAATAATTATTGTGAATGTGCAAAGTATCGTAGAAAAGAGATATTGAAAATACCTTCTTTGTTGATATCTAAAACAAATTGAGCCTATTCTTTAAAAAATAGCCAAACTTCAAATTCGTTCTTGAAAATTGTTTAAACAATTGATAAATCTGGGAAATTTGCAGAGCATTATAAACAAAAGTCTACGGAAATATATCCTTAGCTAATTTTGTAAAAAAATTGAGTCTATTCATTGAAAAATAGCCACATTCGTAATTGGTTTATAAAATTGTTTAAATAATTAATAAATCTTGGAAATTTACAAAGCAACATATAAAAGAGTCCTTGGAAAGTTATTCTTAGTTAACTCCGTAAACAAATTGTGCCTATTCCTTGAAAAACAGCCAAACTCTGTAAATGTGTAAATGTGTGAAGTATCGTAACAAAGAGTGATTAGAAATACATTCTTCATTAATTCTGGAAACAAATTGAGCCTATTCTTAAAAAAATAGCCCAACTCTTCATTTGTTTATGCAAATTGTGTAAATAATGATTAAATCTTTGAAATTCGCAGAGAATTATATACAAAAAGTCATTGGAAAGACATTCTTAGTTAATTTTGTAAAAAATCGAGTGATGAAGTTATCCAATCATCACCTGTTATTATTGAAGTAATCGAACCTGATGCAGTTTCTACCGCTAACAAAGAAAATGTATGTAATTATAACACTAACGATACGTCGAAAGTCTTCCGATGAAATTATGGATGAAGTAATTGTGTAGCCTAAAAAAAACAGTCTTCAAAGCGAAAACGTACTGTTCAACATTTACCTTCAGTAATAACAGCTGATAAATGGATAGAAGAAGAAGAAAAAAAAACTGAAGAAAATTGAAAGAGAATTGAAAAATAGGAAAAATTAGAGGAAAAAGCTAAAAAAACAATTAGCTGAGAAAAAAACCTTTTAAACCGCGAAAAAATTCTAGAAAATAACTAATATTTCCCTATGTGTGACAATTTTATTGTATTTTGTTTAATTATATTAAAAATAAATTGACATATTGATAATTAATTGAGTAAATATTAATAAAATTCACTCACACAAAAAAAATTACTCACTATGGCCAAACGTGGTGCAACCAATGGCCACTACTGGTGTAATTATGGCCACTCCTGGTAAAACAGGAGGTAAGATTAAATATTATTAATTTTTTATAATAAAGTAAGGTTCAAAGGTTTGGACTTTTAATAATTCGATTATTGATACACTAATAATGTTATTAATTCATATTTCGTTATGAAATATTTTATTTAGGTTAATTTAATTCTTGATAAAAGATACGAAATTACTTAAAGTGGCCACAAACGGTACATCTACCCTATTAGAAAATAGACAAAATCTCCACGTTTTAAGCGATTGTTAAATTTGTTTTTATTTTAGATTAAAAAGGAAGTTTATTTACTTAAGGCTCCATCGGCCTTAGGGAACACATTCTCATTAACATACCCACAAACTTTTTTGAAGTCCAAAGAAAAACGCTTAATTGAAACAGTTTTGGTTTAACTTACTGAAAATGCTACCAACCAATCGAAAATTCCGTTTCTGGTCAAACAGTGTTTGTTTTATTCATAGAAAACTATATTTACATTTTTTTACATAAAACCAATATCTTCTCATTAGGATAAGAATGTAAAATTTTGATTTTTTGTTTATTTTGTAATGTCATTTTTCACGATTAAAACGAAAACTACGCGTCCTATAAAAAAATAATTACAACAAACTTGTAGATCTTTCTTGAATGGATAATTTTTATCTAATCATCTTTATTCGTATCTTGCATAGTCTGAAAGCAAAATGGAATTTTTTCTTTTATTTTTTATTGTATGTTTCATGGGGTCAAAATTTGAATTTTTGATTTTTCAAGAAAATTCTAAAAGTTGTTGTGATAATCTTGCAGGGCTTGCAAAAAGCAACGTTTTTCTTTTCTTGACTTTTTTTCATATCGTACGTTGTTTGGCTTAAAATGTTGATTTCCGTTAGTTTCTTTGGATTTTGAAAATGCTATAACTCTAATAGTTTTCTTTTCATCGAAAAAAGTCATACGGGTAAATTGTTCAGATTCTTGAGTGCTACGAATTGCCATACATAGAATTTTGATGTGTAAAAAAAAATGATTTCAAAAATTTTGAAAATGCTCTAACTTTTTGAATTTTCATCAAAAATAGCTGGCTAATGAACTTGTCCTTTTATTTTAGGGTTTAAAAAAATATGCCAAAGCTCCATCCAATCAAATCACTTTTTTCGAAAGTTATCGTGCCTACAGTCAGGCAGACAGACTACAGATAGACTGCAGACTACAGACTACAGAATACAGACAGACACCTTGGTGAAAATCGTTTTTTCTAGCTCGGGTGTCTCAAAACGTGGAGATTTGATGAAAACCGACTAAGTAAAATTTTACATAAAACCAATGCCGTCTCATTAGGATGAGAATGTAATTAAATAAGCAAAGTTTTGATGAGAATGTGCCCACTTATCGGGCCGAGTTTTTCACTGTTAATGTTATTTTTTACGAATAAAACAAAAACTAGACATCCTGTCAAAATGTGACCAATAACAAATTTGTAGATCTTTTTCTAATGCAAAATTTTTGTCTAATCATCATTTGTCGTCTCTTGCATAGTTTGACCGTAAAATTAAATTTTTGGATTTTTCATTATTTTTTGTGCAATAAAAATGTGAATTTTCGTTTTTTCAAGAAAGTTCAGAAAGTCGTTATGATAATCTTGTACGGCGTGCAAAAAGAAGCATTTTTCTTGTTCTGATGTTTTTCCCTATCGTACGTTGTTTGGCAGAAAATGTTAATTTTCGTTTCTTCTTTAGGATTTTGAAAATGCTGTAACTCTGAACATTTTAATTTTATCGAAAAATGTCATAAGAATAAATTGTATGAATTTTAGAGTACTATGAACAACCGCACATATAATTTTCAAATTTTGAAAAAAAATCGTCTCAAAAATTTTCAAAATGCTCTCATTTTTTTGAATTTTTTATCGAAAATGGCTAGCTAACGAACTTGATCTTTAGTTTAGGAGACTAAAAGAGTATACCAAAGACCAATCCAATCGGTCAATTCTTTCGAAAGTTATCGTGTTCACAGACAGACATATTCGTAAAAACCTGTTTATTGGGGTCAGGGGGTCTCGAAACGTGGACATTTGACAAAAAACAGGGGGGGGGTCAAATTTTACACAAATATAATACCTTATCTAGATGAAAATGAAAAAAAATTTCTTTCGAGATATTGAGGTAAAAATTATTTGGTCCCAATTAAAAGAACTGTGAAAATATTCATAAGCAAACCCTGCAAATTGGAAAGATGGATTTTCAAAAAAGAAATTTATTTTCAACCAAATAATCGAATTTTCAAACAAATATGGTTAAACTTCAAACAAAAGCCGTTGCATTCTTATCAAAATAATTCAATTTATAATCCTAAAACACGAATTTCCTACCAAAAAGACTGATGTACAAAATAGTACATTGTGCGCCAAGGAACTTAAGTCGGTCATTATACGCCGCGTGTGAGTTTGCAATACAAGTCGTAGACGAGCGCGAGGCGGAGACGAGTATTGCAAACACACAAGGCGTAATGACCGACGCAGTTCCATGGTGCTCATTATACTTTATACACCAAGGGCATGATTTGCAAGTTTCGTGCCCCCGATTATCATGTATCACATGGGAGGTCTGACGTGGCGAGTCGAATAGGTACAATTCACATTTAGCGCCGGTTAACAAGATTTCTACTGAGCCGGTTGATATTTGCTCGTCTGAAAATTTTTGAAAAATATAAAAATTTTGGATATTTTTGAAAATTTTCAAATTCTCAAAACTTTTTAAAATTTTCAATATTTCAAAATTCTCAACTTTTAAAAAAATTTTAAAATTTTTCCCCCCCCCCCCCCGCAACCCAGCCCACCTCCGACCCCCCTCTGTACCTCTCCCTTTATCTGTAGGTTTATCATGTACGATAAGTATTGCTTCAATGCTCAAATGATACGTGGACAATAATGAATAGTAGGTAGTGGTGGGAGCAGTACAATAATGGCCCCATTATTGTACTGTACAATAATGAGGCCATTATTGTACTGCTCCCACAACTGACCCATAAAGGGCTACTTAAGTTCCTGAAAACAGGCACGTAATACGCGCGAATCATGCCTGCGGTGTATAAAAAACTTTAATTTTCCACGAAATAAAAACTTTTTACCAAAGTAGTTGAATTTTATCAAAATAATTCAATTTTCAACGAAATGGTAGAATTTTTAACCAAAAGAGATCAATTCCAAACCAAAAATATAATAGACTTTTAGACCAAAAAAATTAAGTTTGAAACAAAAATAGATTCGAGTTTTTATCCTATTAATTCAGTTCGCGTTCAAGCGAAAAAAACGAGAAAAAGGGGAAGTTTCTTAAAAACGGGGAAAAAAAGGATTTCTTTGAAAAAGGAATGAAGAGGGGAATAGGGAAAAAATGTGAAGTCCA
>CAKNYM010052561.1:50535-70425 GCA_932195095.1 Andricus curvator
ATCAAAAAATTTGCAATAATCTTAAGAAGATATTTGTATTGCCTTGAAACCTTTCCAAATTCTCAAAAAGCTTCAAAACTTTATTTCGAAATCTTCAAAAATTTACATTTTGTTTACAATTTTTTGGAATCTTTGCAAATTTTAAATTATTTTTGAAATTTTTACATAAAAAAATTATTCAAATTTTTCCTAAAATTAAAAAAAATCTGCAAAATTAAAAGAATTGCCTTAAAATCTTGCAAATTCTGTTTTGCCAATTTTGAAAATATTTTGAAACCTTTTTTTAAATATTCCCTTGAAATCAATTTTTCAGAATAAAAAATAATTTTTAAATTTCCTAGGAACCTTAATATTTTTTTTTATTCCTTTGAAACCTTTCAAAATGCTTAAAAAGCTTCAATTTTTTCCGAAATCTTCAAAAATCTACATTTTTTTAAATCTTTTTAAGTTTTGAATTATTTTTCAATCTTTCAAAACTTTGAAGTATCTATTAAATTTACTTGATTTTTTCTAAATTAACAATTGTTCAATTGTTATTTATTCGTCAAAAAAATGTTTTTATAAAAATCTTTTTGAATATTCTCTTAAAATTAATTTTTCAAAATAGAACATTTTTTATTTCATCAGAAAATCTGAAGAAAATTTGAAATTTTTACGAAACTTCTAAATATCTTCAAAAAAGATTCGGATTTTTCCTAATTTTTTTTAGAAATCCTGCAAAATAAAAAAAAATTGTCTTAATATCTTGCAGATTCTATTTTGACAATTTTGGAAATCTTTTTTCAATATTAGATTGAAATTCATTTTTCAGAATGAAAAATCATTTTCAATTTTCCTAGGAATCTTAATAAAAATTTGGTATTCTTTTAAAACTTTTTAAAATGTTTAAAAAGGCTTCAAAATTTTATTTCAACTCTTCAAAAATCTAGATTTTGTTTGAAATTTATTCAAGTTTTAAAATAAGATTGAATCTTGTCAATACTTCTGAATATCTCTTAAACTTACTCGAATATTTTAAATTAATAATTGCTTAATTATTACTTATACATTAAAATTCAACAATTTCACTTACAAATTTAAAAAAATTATAACGTTCAAAGTTTAAAGCTCTCTGAAACTTGAAAGATTTAAAGTCTTTCTATTTCAAACTATTCAGTTTTAAATTATTTACTCAAATATTGTTCAATATTTTAAAAAATTTCTTCTTAAAAAACATTTTTTTAAATTTAATGGGTTAAAAATTGAATATTTAAGACAGAAACAATATTTATTTTGATTTGTAATTCTTTAAGTCTTCAAACTGCATTTGAAAATTCTTTAAATTCAAAATTCATGCTTAAAAACGAAGTCCTCAAATGGAAAAGTCTTAAATTAAAAGATTTTAGAATTAGTAATTCTAAACTGAAAATATGTCAAATTCCCGGTCTAAAAATAAAATCACTTATCATTCCCCGGTTTTTCCCAATCTAAAAAAATGCTGTCCAGCAGCCACCCTGCAAAAGTGTAATTTGAAATTCAAATTTCGCGCCGAAATGTTGAAGCCACACTTAGAACATAACCTACCGATTTGGCGCCAAATTCAAATTGCTTTTAATTATAAAAGTTGGATTCGTCCCTGGAACGGTTTCTAGACAATCGACACTACTCGCAAAAAGAAAAAGCTCTTTGAATACTGTAAGACAATCGCTGCCTAGAGAAAAAAAATACAAATTCGAGATCTTTGTGAATTGCTGTGATATCATTCGAAGTTCTCAATTTCGAGGCAAACTCGTTCTCGGTTTGGCTGCAGGTATATGTGTCTGTGTACACGTGCGTCCTGTTTGTACCGCGTTTGAAAATTCTCGAAAAAATCCTCAGTCGATGGAAATTGCACATTTACAAATAAAATCTGAATTCCGAGGCGAAAGCTTGGAGATCTCTAAAAGTTTCTCCGGAGGTTTTGAAATTGCACATGATTAAGAAAACGATAGATTTCCTTCCGATTAAATCCTGGGAGACGTTGGTTTTTCTTTTGTTTTTCGATGCCGATTCTTCTAAGTAAAAATAAAATAGTTAGGTGCACGGTCACCGATTGTCTGTGGGCTTTTTGTAGTCGCCATGGAAAACACTCACAACGAGCGAAGCTCGTGCGTCTACCGATTTTGTAATCGCACGTCTGTATAGTTGTTTTTTTGCGATCTTTTCAAGTCGCTTGGTAAATTTTAAGTGTAGTGTTATGTGTGAATATTTGTATGAATGAATTTGTGTGATGGTAGGCACTGATGGGGGTGGATGGCTGCATGACGAGCAGGTTAATCAGGCTAGTCTTTGACTAATCTGTATATGTGATGCTGAGCACCATGTTCGGACGTCGAGACTTCGAAGACGTACGCTGTGCACAGTAACGTTTCCTGCGTGTCTCTGTTTGTCACAACCTGGAAAAAAAAGAAAAATATTTTTAATCCTAAGTCTTATCATGGTAGTGTTCTAAAGAGTTTTTACTAGGAATCTGTATTATCATCGGAGATGGTAACGATCGATCCGAAGAGAAATCCTTTCACACACACTGTGAAAATGAAAATCTACAATATCGATCAAAGTTATATCCTCTAATACAGAAAATATTTAACGTTCTCAGACTAAATGGAGCTATAAATTAAAAACATTTTAATTGAATTCATTCAGAAAAAAGATCTTCTCCTTTCACTCCGCTGGGATACGAACACCAGGTCAACTGATTTCCGGTCAGGTGCTGTAACCACTGAGCTACTAGAGAGATCAGAGGAAGAATCCTTTTTCTGAAATACGCTTTATTATGCAAGATGTTATATACAAATAAATTTTTACTAGGAATCTGCATTATCATCGGAGATGGTAACGATCGATCCGAAGAGAAATCCTTTCACACACACTGTGAAAATGAAAATCTACCATATCGATCAAAGTTATATCCTCCAACACAGAAAATATTTAACGTCCTCAGACTAAATGGAGCTATAAATAAATAAGCAGGAGAATATGCTCGACCTTTACGTGCTTTGAGAATTTAATGAGCATTTATGAGCATTTTGAATTAGGATTTAAAAAATCGTATTTTCTATCTTTATTAATAATAATTACATTATTTAAATATCGCGGGAAAATGTATCGCTTCAAATTGGACAGGGTGCTAAATTTAAATGATAAAAGAATTAAATTTTCACTCAAGGCAATTAATTTTCAACAATAAAAAAATGAATTCTCAACAAAATAATTCAATTTAAACTGAAAAAGATAAATTTACAAACCAAAAATATAATGTTTCAATTTGCAGTTAGAAAAGTAAATACAAAAAACAGTTTTCAGCCAAATTAATTAATTTTCAACTAAAAATATATATTTTCAATCAAAAATGGAATAGTTATATCTTCAGTTAAAAAAAATTAATTTTCAACTAAAAAGAAACAAATTTTCAACCAAAGAATGTAATTCTTTCAAAAAATCCAAAAGATGAATTTTCTATCCACAAAAAAAAATCTTCAACTAAATATTTTTTTTCAATGAAAGAAATTAATTCTTAACAAAAAATAGAATAGTTTAATTTTCTACTAAACAGATAATTTTTTAAAGAAAAAGATTTCATTTCTATCAAAAAAGGTAAATTTTCCACAAAAAATGGAATAGTTAAAGTGAATTTTCAACTAAAATGATGAATCTTCAACTAAAAAGATAAATTTTTCACCAAAAATAAAGTAGGATAATTTTCAGTTAAGGCAATTAATTTTTAACCGAAAAAATGAGTTCTCAACAAAATAATTCAATTTAAACTAAAAAAGATAAATTTACAAACCAAAAATATAATGTTTCAAATTGCAGTTCGAAAAGTAAATACGAAAAACATTTTTCAGCCAAATTAATTAATTTTCAACTAAAAATATAAATGTTCAAGTGAAAATGGAATAGTTATATCTTCAGTTGAAAAAAATTAATTTTAAACTAAAAAGATAAATTTTTCACCAAAAATAAAGTAGGATAATTTTCAGGTAGTAAAATAAAATTTCAACCAAAAAACAAACGAATTTTCAACAAAACAGTTAAATTTTCCACCAAAGAAACAATTTTTTAACAAAGAAATGAATTTTTAGCCAAAAAGATGAAGTTTCAACAAATGAGAGTATTTTCTTTTACCAAAAAAGACGAATTTCCAACAAATAGTTAAATTTTCACCGAAAACAGATAAATTTTCAACAAAAAATAGAATAGTTAAATTTTCATTAAAAAAATTAATTTTCAATAAAATTAAAGTAAATTTTCAACGAAATAGTATAATTTTCAACTGAGAAGATTAAATTTCTATCAAAAAAGATAAAATTTCGAGAAAAAATGGAACAGTTACATTTCCAGTTGAAAAAATTAATTCTTAAGAATAAAAAACTCATTTTCAACCAAAAAGATCAATTTTCAAATCTTCAACCAATAAGATGAATTTTCTACCAAAATATATGAATTTTTAAATAAAAGTACATGAATTTTCAACTAAATATTTGAATTTTTAAAGGAATTTTCAGTCAAAAAGATGAATTAGGCACCAAGAAGATTAAATATTCTCCTACAAAATTCGAATTTTCAATAAAATACAGGAATTTTAAACCAAATATTTGAATTTTCAACTTATGAAGATAAATTTTGAACCAAACATGTACAAGTTAAATTTGCAGTTAAAAAAAATTAGTTTTTATCTATAAAACATAATTTTCAACAAAATAATTCAATTTTGAACAAAAAAAAGGGTTTTCAACTAAAATAATGAATCATCGACCAAATAAATGAATTTTTATCAAAGTATTTCTACTTTGAACTAAGTAGTTAAATTTTCTACCAAAGAAGATGAATTCTCAACGAAAAACGTGATATATTATATTTCAACCACAAAAAGGATTTTAATTTTATATCAAAAATAGTTGAATTCAACCAAAAAAGATGAATTTTCTACAAAATGGTTTGAATACTCAAGCAAAACAGATTAATTTTCAACCAAATAGTTGCGATTTTTAACCATAATAATAAAATTAACTTTAAATTTAGTTTATCGAAAATTCCCTAACTTTGTCATTCAATAAATTTGAAATAAGCTTAGACAAATTTAAGGGAATTCAAAAGAATTTTATGAAATGTCTAAGAATTCAACGCGAGGTTAAAAGACTTCAGGATCAATTAAATAAAAACTTTTAAAAATTTACAAAAAAATCCATTGAATTAAGTATAATTGAGTAAATTTAGAATAATTCAAGTGAAGTAAAAAAATTCAAGGGAATCCCAAAGAATTTAAAAGAATTCAGGGTGAATTAAAAAAAAAAATTTCAAATCTCTTCAAATCTTTGAAACCCTACTAAGTTCTAACTAAAAAAATGACTAATGACTACAAAACAATTTTTAAAAATTCAAATGAATTGGAAAAAGTTTTAAAAATCGAAAAAATCCATTCATTTCTGTAAAATTTGAGTGAATTTAGAGGAATAGAAGGGAAACGAAAAAATTTCGATGAAATACATAAAAATTCAAGATGAATTAAAAAAAAATTCAAATGAATTGACAAAAATTTAAAAAAATTAAAAATTCGTTGAATTGAGTAAGTTTGAAATGAATTTTAGAAAAAATTAAAGAGAATTCAAAAGAATTTGATGAAATGCCTAAAAATGTAAGGTAAGTTTTAATGACTTCAACATGAATTAAACAAAAACTTTTTAAAAATCCATTGACCTGAGTAAAATTGAGTGCATCTAAAAGAATTCAAAAGGAGTTAAAAGAATTCAGGATAAATTAATAAGAATTCAAGGCGAATTCCAAATGAATTGTAAAAAATATTGAAAAATTTCTTGTGTAAAAATTCTTTGAAATCCATTAAAATATTAAAACCCCTTAAAATTATTAAAACCCTTGGAAATCCCTTGAAATTGTTTAAATCTTTTGAAAATGCCTCAGAATCTTTTAAAATACATTAAAATATTTTCAAAGTCTTTGAAATCCCTTCAAACTATTAAAATAAATACAAAAATTCTGGGAATCGTTAAAATTTCCTAAAATATTTCCAATCCTTTGAATCTTTTGAAATCCCTTGAAACTTTTTTAAGCTCTTGGAAATGCATAGGAATCTTTTAAAATACCTTAAAATATTTCAAATCCTTCGAAATAATATTAAATTACTGAAATCAATTAATATTTCTAATCCCTTAAAATCTTTTGAAATACCTTGGAATTTTTTTAATCTCTAGAAAATGCCAAGGAATTTGAAAAATACCTTAAAATATTTTCGAATCAAATGAATTATGTAAAATTGAGTAAATTTATAAGAATTCAAATGAATAAAAAAATTCAAAAGAATTTCAAAGAATTTAGGATAAATTAATAAGAATTCAGGGTGAAATCCAGAAAATAATTAGAAGTCTCTTCAAATCTTTAAAACCCTACGAAATAACTCACTTTTCTTGAGTAAATTCTTTAAAATCCACTAAAATGTTATTAAATCTCTTAAAATTATTAAAATCAATTGAAAATTCCTTGGAATCTTTTAAGATTTCCTAAAATATTTTTAATTCTTTGAAATCCTATAAAATACCTCATTTCTCGTTAACACATTTTTTATCCACTAAAATATTATAAAATCCCTGTGAAATTCTATATTTCCTAAAACCCCGGAATATGTATTAAAATACATTGAGAGTTTTAAAGTCCCTTGAAGTCATTGAAATTTTCGGAAATCTTATAAAATAACGTGAAATCCTTTAAAATATCTTACGACCTTATAAATCCTGTAAAATCGTTTCATATCTTCCGAAATTCTAAAAAATTCTTTATCTTAAAATATTTCAAACGCTTCGAAATTCCTTCAAATTAATTAAATTAATTATTAATTCCTTGGATTCTTTTAAAATTCCCTGAAATATTTCAAATTCTTTGAAATCCCACTAAACTACTAAAAACAATAAAAAATTACTCGGAATCTTTACAAATAATCTGAAATGTATCAAAAGAATTCAAGAAAATTCAGAAATAGGTATAGATCTGAATTAAATAGTGATTAATCCATGAGTTAATTTATTGATAGAAAAGTGACTAATGTGATCTTTTCATTTAAAAAAGTGAATAAAAAATGATTTGAGAAAAAATTGACTAATATAGTGACTGTGTGGGGCAGCCCTGATTATTTTTTACAGTTAGTTCTTACAGAAATTCCCTGATTTTTGCTATTTTTTTCAAAATGCTCTTGAATTTTCAATCAAAGAAGACAAATTTTCAACAAAATAGTTGAATTTTGAACTAAAAAAATAATAATTTTCAACCGAAAATGGAATAGTAATAATTTTAGTTAAAAAATTAATTTCAAACCAAACGTAAGAGTTTTAAACTAAAACAATGAACCTTCAACTGAAATATTTGAATTTTCAAACAAAAAAATTAATTGTTACTAAGAAAGATCAATTGTCAACCAAAACTTAGATCACTAAATTCTAAGTTAAAAAAATCAATCTTTAACCAAACAGATGAATTTTCAACCACAACTATGGAATTTTCAATTGGAGTAAGTTACATTTTCAGTTGAAAAAATTACTTAAAAAAAAAAAATAATTACTTTTAAAAAAATAGTTGTACATCTTTAACTAGAATAATTGAATTTTTGACCAAAAAGATTAAATTTCAACCAAGAAGATTCATTTCTACCAAAAAAGACGAACTCTTAACTAAAATGATGAATATTTAACTGGAACACTTGAATTTTTCAACCAAAAAGATAAATTTTTAAACAAGAAGATTAATTTTTAAATAAAAAGATCAATTTTCTACCAAAAAATACAATTTTTCAACAATATACATGCATTTTAACGAAATGATTGAATTTTTAATTAAAGAAGACAAATTTTAAAACAAAATAGTTGAATTTTGAACTAAAAAAATAATCATTTTCAACCGAAATTGGAATAGTAATAATTTTAGTTAAAAAATTAATTTTAAACCAAACATAAGAGTTTTCAACTAAAACAATGAATCTCCAACTGAAATAGTTGAATTTTCAAACAAAAAAAATTAATTTTTACTAAAAAAGATAAATTGTCAACCAAAACTTAGAAAAAATTACTTTCAAGAAAAAAAACTAACTTTCAAAAAAATAGTTGTAAATCTTTAACTGGAATAATTGAATTTCTGACCAAAAAGATTAATTTTCAATCAAAAAGATTAATTTCTACAAACAAAGACGAATTTTTAACTAAAAAAGATAATTTTTCAACCAAAAATTAAATAATTAAATTTCTAGTCAAAAAATGAATGTTCAACCAAAGAGATGAATTTTTAACTAAAATTATGGAATATTCAACTGGATTAATAGTTACATTTTCAGAATAAAAAAATAATTTTGAACCAAAAAAAAAATCTAAAGGAAAAACATGTTTTCAATTAAAGAGCTCATTTTTCAAACCAAAAAAATGCATTTTTAATTAAAACGATGAACCTTCAAGCAAAAAAAAAAAACAATTTAACAAAATAGTTTAACTTTCAACCAAATAATTTCATTTCCAACCTAAAAGATGAATTTTCAACTAAAATGATAAATATTTAACTGAGTTTTCAAACAAATAGATTAACTTTCAAAGAAAAAGATAATTTTCTACCAAAAAAAAGAATCGATTTTTAAACAAAATACGTAAATTTTCAAAGAAATAGTTGAATTTTCAATTCAAAACGACAAATGTTCATCCAATTTGTTGAATTTTGAAATTGAAAGGATCAATTTTCAATAAGAAATGAAATAGTTAAATTTTCAGTTAAAGAAATTAATTATCAACCATAATGATTAATTTTCTACAAAAAAAAAAGATGAATTATCCACAAAGTACATCGATTTTTAAACAAATAGTTTAATTTTTAAATGCAAAATATCAATTTTCAACCAATATTTCATTTTTTTTACCAAAAAAAGATAAAATCATTTTCAACAAAGTAGTTACATTCACAACCAGAGATGAATTTCAAATTAAAATGATGAATCTGCAACCAACAAAATTAATTTTTAATAAAAGAGTTTAACTTTTAACCTAGTAGTTGAATTTTTAACTAATAAAAGACGAATTTGCAACGAACAATGTAACAAAATATTCTATTATAATTCAGCAATATTTTTTCTTTGAACTACTACTTCTACTCTAAAAACGGCTTGAAGTACTTTCTTCAACTAAAATTTAAAAGAGGAAATTTTGAAATCGTTACGAATGCTGACTTGGAAGAGGGATTTTTTTTTAAATTTCTTTCTTCTAAATCCGAATAATTCTTTTAAAAAATTCCCGTTCCATGTAAAAAATTCCCTATTCCAAGTGAAATTATATCTCTTTACGGAAAGTCCCTGTCCTAAAATAAAAAAGATAATTATTTTCTAAAATTCCCTGTTCCAAGACAGGTAAAGGAGTATGCGAATAAAACGTGATAATATCAATTCGATTATCAAACTCCAGTCAACGAAAAAAAAATCTCACAGACCAACAAATTTGCAAAAGAATTTGCTGAAGAATTGTTACATTCTTTAAATCGTACAATAAGCTCTCTTTTTAATTAATAAAAAGCAAGCGGTCATTTCTCGGGTTTTCAAGATAAAATTGTTTAATTTTCTATATTAAGGCAAGTGCATTAAATAATAAATAATAAGTTCTCTTGAACAATAATAAATTATAATTCAATTAGAGTAAACTGAGATAATCTGAAAATCTAAGATCAAGGAACTGTGAAATAGTAAATAAATCCGTAACCTAACAAACACACTTATATGTCCTGCAACTGTAGATAAATTAGAAATCACTTTTAATTGATCAAAATTATTAAAATTATGAAAACTTGAATTTTGCTATGATCAGAAGTAAATTCCCGGTTTTTTAATTAAATTCTCGGTAATTTCCCGGTTTTTTCCCGGTCAGTAAAATTCCTGGTCATTTCCTGGTCTTTCCCGGTTTCCCGGTCAAGTCGCCACCCAGAATTCGTCTCTCGCAATTGCGCAATGAGAAAAAAAAGGGAGGGAGTTCCAAATTCTCGAATACGTAATTTAGTTTTTATACCTGCAGGATGGTGAAGTTCTCGAGAACGCTGTTCATCATGTACTTTTCAGGTAGGTGCTTCAGTTTATGAATGAAGTTGATCATGTACTCGCACATGGGGGAGCGGCTGATGCGATAAACGAACCTTCCGTTCTCGAACCTGGCGTACTCGGTCTCCACCTTCTCCACCACTTGTTTGCCGAACGAGCAGACCTTCGTCGAACACGTTATCGTCATGTTCTCATTGCTCTCATACCTGGAAAAATTTAAAATTTACGGTTCAACAATAGTTCGATCGATGCGTCTCGAAGACGCGAACAAATACACTAGATCTTTTTGTTTGTATTTTCAATACCAAAAAAGTTTTTCTCACGTAAACAGAATAAACCCTTTTTTTAAAAATTCATAAATTGATACGTCTCCAAGATGCGAACAAATTCACTAGATATAGTATTGTAGTATTTTGAATATCAAAACAGTTTTTCTCATGTAAACAGAATTAACCTTTTTTTTTAAATTCATAAATCGATACTAGTGGGTCATAAAAGGTTCAACAATAGTTCGATCGATGCGTCTCGAAGACGCGAACAAATAAACTAAATATTATTGTTGTATTTTGAATACCAAAAAACTTTTTCTGATATAAACAGAATGAACCATTTTTTTTAAACTTCATAAATCGATACGTCTCAAAGATGTGAACAAATACACTAGGTATAGTATTGTTGTATTTTGAATATCAAAAAAGTTTTTCTCATGTAAACAGAATAAACCTTTTTTTTTTAAATTTCATAAATCGATACTGGTGGGTCCTAAAAGCTTCAACAATAGCTCGATCGATGCATCTCGAAGACGCGAACCAATACACTAAAAATAGTACCGTTGTATTTTGAATACCAAAAAAGTTTTTCTCATATGAACAGAATAAACCATTTTTTTTAAACTTCATAACTCAATACGTCTCGAAGATGCGAACAAATACACTAGGTATAGTATTGTTGTATTTTGAATATCAAAAAGTGTTTCTCATATAAACAGAATAAACCGTTTTTTTTTAAATTTCAGAAATCGATACTGGTGGGTCATAAAAGGTTCAACAATAGTTTGATCGACGCGTCTCGAAGATGCGAACAAATACACTAGACATAGTATTGTAGCATTTTGAATATCAAAAAAGTTTTTCTCGTGTAAACAGAATAAATCAATTTTTTTTTAAATTTC
Organism: Andricus curvator; assembly: GCA_932195095.1. Lineage (NCBI taxonomy): Eukaryota > Metazoa > Arthropoda > Insecta > Hymenoptera > Cynipidae > Andricus > Andricus curvator. The sequence continues at coordinate 61,791 of CAKNYM010052561.1, forward strand.
ATAAATCCATGCTGGTGGGTCACAAAAGGTTCAACAATAGGTCGATCGATGCATCTCGAAGACGCGAACTAAAACACTAGATATCTTTTTTTTTTTTTTTTTGTTGAATACCAAAAAAGTTTTTCTCGTGTAAACAGAATAAACCTTTTTTTTATTATTATTATTATTATAGATTAGCAGTTCGAACTCGAAAGTTCATTGCCTCATCTACCCGAGACCGCCACACATCTCTATCTTGTGCATTCTCCATCCAGTTTAAGTAATCATGTCCTAGTTCTTTTAGATCATCCCTTACATTTTTCTCCCATCTGTTTCTCGGTCTGCCTAGGGGTCTCTTACCAGTCGGTCTCCCTCTTAAAACTTGCGCCACTGTTCTTTCATTGCCCATTCTTGCTACATGCCCCGCCCATCTTAATTTACGCGCTTTCATTACTCTATTAATATTTGCTGACCCGTAGAGAGCGTGCAGCTCATTATTATGCAGTTTTCTCCACTCGCCGGTCTCTTCGTCCCTTTTTGGACCATAGATTTTTCTAAGTACTTTATTCTCGAAAACTCTAAACCTATTCTCTTCTCCTTTCGTCAGCGCCCACGTTTCACACCCGTACATGACGACCGGCATTATTATCGTTTTGTAAATTCTTACTTTGATGTTTCTAGATAGCGATCGCGATTTTAGTAGCGTGTTTGCTGCATAATAGCACCTATTGCCAGCGTGTAGCCGCGCATTGATTTCCGTTTTAATCTTATTTTCGCTAGTTATAATAGACCCGAGGTATTTAAACTCGTTAACCCTTTCGAATTTCATATTTCCGGCCATTAGATCCCCGTCTTGATTACTTTGTCCGGACCTGACGACGGTCATATATTTTGTCTTCGATTCGCTAACTTCCAAGCCAATCTCTTTGGCTTTTGCGATCAAGATTTCTGCATTTTTAGCTACCGTTTCTTTATCATCCCCTAGTACGTCGAGATCATCCGCATATCCAAGAATTTGTATTACCCCATTGAGGGTAGCACCGGTCGGATTCGCCTGCACTTGCCTAACCACGTATTCTAAAACTAAGTTAAAAAGGACGCACGAAAGTGCATCGCCCTGTTTCAGGCCATCGCGGATCGAAAACTCTTCAGATAAACTACCGTTTACGCGTATTCTACCCTTAAAACCTTTTTTTTAAATTTCATAAATCGATACTGGTGGGTCCTAAAAGGTTCAACAATAGCTCGATCGATGCATCTCGAAGACGCGAACCAATACACTAAAAATAGTACCGTTGTATTTTGAATACCAAAAAATTTTTTCTCATATGAACAGAATAAACCATTCTTTTTAACTTCATAACTCGATACGTCTCGAACATGCGAAAAAAATACACTAGATATAGTATTGTAGTATTTTGAATACCGAAATTTTTTTTCTCATATAAACAGAATAAACCAATTTTTTTTTTAATTTTTTAAATCGTTACTGGTGGGTCCTAAAAGGTTCAACAATAGCTCGATCGATGCATCTCGAAGACGCGAACAAATACACTAGATATTATTGTTTTTTTTTTATTTATTTTTTTTTTGAATACCAAAAAAGTTTTTCTCATATAAACAGAATAAACGATTTTTTTGAAACTTCATAAATCGATACGTCTCGAAAATGCGAACAAATAACTGGATATTATTGCTGTATTTTGAATACCGAAAAAGTTTTTCTCATATAAACAGAATAAACCACTTTTTTAATTTCATAAATCGATACTGGTGGGTCATAAAAGGTTCAACAATAGTTCGACAGACGCGTCTCGAAGATGCAAACAAATACACTAAAAATAGTATTGTTGTATTTTGAATACCAAAAAAGTTGTTCTCATATGAACAGAATAAACCATTTTTTTTTTTAACTTCATAAATCGATACGTCTTGAAGATGCGAACAAATAACTAGATATTATTGCTGTATTTTGAATACCGAAAAAGTTTTTATCATATAAACAGAATAAACCATTTTTTTAAATTTCAAAAATCGATACTGGTGGGTCCTAAAAGGTTCCACAATAGATCGATCAACGCGTCTCAAAGATGCGAACAAATACACTAAAAACAGTATTGTTGTATTTTGAATACCAAAAAAGTTGTTCTCATATGAACAAAATAAACCATTTTTTTTAATTTCATAAATCGATACTCGTGGGTCCTAAAAGGTTCAACAATAGTTCGATCGATGCGTCTCGAAAATGCGAACAAATAAATTAGATATTATTGTTGTATTTTAAATACCGAAAAATTTTTTCTCATATAAACAAAATAAACATTTTTTTTTAATTTTAAAAATCGTAACTGGTGGTTCATGAAAGGTTCAACAATAGCTCGATCGATGCATCTCGAAGACGCGAACAAATACACTAAATATTATTGTTGTATTTTGAATGCCAAAAACGCTTCTCTCATATAAAAATTTTAAACCATTTTTTTGAAACTTCATAAATCAATACATCTCGAAGATGCGAACAAATACACTAGATATTATTGTTGTATTTTAAATACCGAAAAAGTTTTTCTCATGTAAACAGAATAAACCATTTTTTTGAAATTTTATAAATCGATACTGGTGGGTCATAAAAGGTTCAACAATAGCTCGATCGATGCATCTCGAAGACGCGAACAAATACACTAGATATTATTGTTGTATTTTGAATACCAAAAAAGTTTTTCTCATATAAACAGATAAACCATTTTTTTGAATTATCAAGTAAATAGTGGAATTTTTTACTAATAAATATTAAATTTCAACCACAAATGGAATAGTTAAATTATCAGATAAAACCACTAATTTTTAAACAAAAAATCAAGAATTTTCAACACAAGATTTTACAGAATAGTTGAATCTTCAATCAAAACAGATTACTAATTGTGAACCAAGCAGTTGCATTTTTAATAAAAAAATATGAAGTTTTATACCATAAGAGATAAATTTTCATCAAAAGAGTTGAGTTTTTAAGCTAAACAATCGAATGTTTTTGAAAACCTTCGATTTTTAGTCTTGAAAAGATAAATTTTCAACAAAAAAGGTCATTTTCAACCAATAAAGCTGCATTTACAACAAAAACGATGAATTGTCTACCAAAAGAGATGAATTTTTTTAAAAAACGGTGAGTTTTCAAGCTAAAAAATCGAATATTAAACAAACTGAATATTCAAGGGGAAAAAATTATTGACAACTAAACAGTTGAACTTAGATCCAAATAGTTGCACTTTCAAGCAAAAAATTGAATTTTCAATAAAATAATTAAAATTTCAACCAAATAATAAAACTTTTACTCACAAAAGATGAATTCTGAACCAAAAATATAATGGTACACTTTTCAGCCAAAACGAATTGACTTTCAACTAAAATTAGTTGGATTTTCTTATTAGGTTCTATAAATTCAGTTCGCATTTAAGCGAAAAAAACGAGGAAAAAAGAGGACGTTTCTTGAAAATACGGAATTAATTAGGAATTCTTTAAAAAAGCGGAAAATAGGTGAAAGAGTTGAAGTCTGTCATCTCTGAAGCTATTCAAATTTTTAATTTCGCGCCAGAATCCTAGAACCACGCTTCGACATAACCTCAAACTTCACAAAGATTATGGCGCGAAATTTGAATGTGCTTTCTTCTAGATGAACTTAATTGAGTACGAGAAAACAATAATGTTGAATGAAGTGTGGAAATGAAGCAGTTGTCGAATAATGTCGCAATATGGAAGTAATAATTAGTGCAAGAATGAAAATTTCCGAACAATTGATGATTTAGAGACTCGGAAGAAATTATTTTTAAAAAAATACAAGAAAAAGGGTAAGTTTTTTAAAAATAGAGGAAAAATGGAATTCTTTCAAAAAGGGGCAAAGAGGGGACAGGGGAAAAGATACCATAGATTACTATATATTTCATACATGAATTAATTAATTTTTGTCCTTTTTTATAGAATCTAAAAGAGGATAGATTAAAGTGACTAAAGTAGCCTTTTCCTTGAAAAAAGTGACTTTTTCGTTACTTACTGGCTCGTTACTCCGTAGAAAGCTCCCGCCTCGTCCTGGATGTTGGTGTTGAGATCCGCCCAGAACTTCACGAGGAAGAAGGCTACCTGAGGTCCTTTGTCGTACAACTCCTTGAGGCCGCCTTTCTTCTCCGGGAACTTGTCGTAAATCTGCCTCACGTCCACTGCCTCCAGGAGGGGATCCGCGTACGTCGCCGAACCTCCTATGTGGACGAACAGGTGCTTGTGGTACTGAAAAAAATTTTCGTTGAGAGATTATCACATTTTATCTCAACTTTGTCGACGAATGTCTTTTCTCAAATTTGAATTTCGCGCCAAATTCTTCAAGCGCCACCAGGCGAAATTATGGCGCTGTTTACCAGAGTGGTCAATAATCTTAAATTTGAAAATCCTCGGAATTTTCCATGATTTTTTCCTGAATAATTATTAATTTGCCTTGAACATTAATTTTCGAAGACCAGTATTTTAATCTTGTAACATTTTTCAAATAGCATAATTTATGAACGGAATAAAACTATAAAATTACAGATTAAAATTGATAAATTTGACATTTATTTATTTTCAACAAAATAATTAAATTTTTTGGAAGACAGTTGAATTTAGCAACAAAAAATATGAATTGTCAATACAATAGGACAATTGTTGAACAAAACCAACAAAACTCGTTAAATTTTCCACAAAGAATTACCTTTTCAACAAAATAGTTGAATTTTTAATAAAATCGATTGTTTTCAAGGAAAAAAGATGAATTTTTAACCAAATAGTTGCATTTTGAATAAAATAGATTGCTTTTAACGAACAAAAAAAAACTTTCAACCAAATAGTTGAATTTTCAACGAAATAGATTAATTTGCTACCAAGAAGATTAACTTAATACAAAAAAAAAAGGATTTTCAACAAAATATTACATTTTCAACCAATGAAGTTTTTTCAGTCAATACAAATTTTTTTAACGAAATTTTTTAATTTTTCAAGCCAAAACGATCAAATTTCGAAAACTAAATTTAAAAAAAAAAAAAAAAAAAAAATTTTGAATGCGAAAACTGTAATAGTTGATATTTTCAACCAGAGTGGAATTTTCAACAAAATAATTAAATTTTCTACAAAATAGTTGATTGTTCAATCAAATAGTTGAATTTTCCAACAAATAGTTCTATTCTCAACTAAAAAATATAAAGGACCCCGCACCAAATGTACAGAAAAAAGCCTTATGATAAAAAATTCTAAAAAAAATTTTTTCTTGTATTTTCGAACCTGCAAACTAAAAATTCAAAAGAAAAATGTCAGAAAAATGGACAGTTTTTAGATAAACACTTGTCCAAAGTTTCGATTTTTACATGTATTTTAATGGAAAAATGCTTATTTTAGCAAAATGTTTTTTTTCCTCAAAAACGCTATGATAGATTTGACTAAAACTTTTATATTTTGACGATCAGGCGTACCGAATCAAAAAATTCATACCCACGAACTAGAAAGATTAACGATTCTTTGGGTATACAGCATGTTCTTGGGGGTGTTTTTGTACCCTAAACATCCAAGTAACATATGTAAATCATCATTTCTTAGTAACTAAAACCAATAGAGATTTTTATTCAACTGCTACGGTATGAAACGACTTTTCGATGAGTGGAGTAAGCGTACATAGCAAGAATATGTTTTAACCTAATTTTAGGGGATGTTTTACCATCCCTTAAACAATGAGTCTGAAGTTCCTAACGCATTAATCAATAACGAAAAATAATTTTATTTTTAAATGCATGAGAGCTGCTATTTTATGACAGAAAATAGTTGCGTACAACCCTAAAAACTTCTTAAAGCACTTTCAACCCCTCATCAGATATAAAACTCACCCAGCTACCCCTAAATATTTTTAAAATTCAACAAAACCAACCTAATTCAAAAATCCGCCCAGTTTTTGCTGATAATAATTTCAATTGATGCCAAAGCGGTACACATAAAGTGTCAACCCTTCAGCACATTTAGAACTCACCCCAGCCACCCCCGAATATTTTAAAAGTTCAATAAAATCACCATAATTTCAAAGTACACAGGATTTTTCTGAAAATGTTTTCAGTTGATGCCAAAGGAGCAAAAAAATGTTTCAAAACCTCAGCACATATAGAACTCACCCCAGTCACCCCTAAATATTTTTAAAATTCAATACAATCACCCTAATTTCAATTGAAATTATCATCCGCAAAAACTGGGCGGATTTTTGAATAAGGTTGGTTTTGTTGAATTTTAAAAATATTTAGACTTGGATGAGTTCCAGATGTACTGAGGTGTTGAGACTTTTTGTGTTAACCGTTCGCATCAATTGAATAAATAATTATGAAAATTTTGGCTCATTTCAGAATTGGGGGGTTTATATTGAATTTTAAAAATATTTATGGGTGACTCGGGTGAGTTCTACATGTGCTGAGGGGTTGTGACATTTTTTGCCCCTTTGGCATCAACTGACAACATTGTCAGAAAAAACCTGGCGTACTTTGGGATTAGCGTGATTTTATTGACCTTTTAAAATATTAGGGGGTGGTTGGGGTGATTTCTACATGCGCTGAGGTGTTCAGGCTTTACGTTTCCCCTTTGGCATCAACTGAAAACATTTTCAGAAAAATCCTGGTGTACTTTGAAATTAGGGTGATTGTATTGAATTTTAAAAATATTTAGGGGTAACTGGGGTGAGTTCTATATGTACTGACGGATTGAGACACTTTTTTGTCAGTTTGGCATCAACTGAAAACATTATCAGAAAAACCTGGCGTATTTTTGAATTTGGGTGATTTTATTGAACTTTAAAATATTCGGGGGTGGCTGGGGTGAGTTCTACATGTGCTGAAGGGTTGACACTTTATGTGTGCCCCTTTGGCATCAATTGAAATTATTATCAGCAAAAACTGGGCGGATTTTTGAATTAGGTTGGTTTTGTTGAATGTAAAAAATATTTAGGGGTAGCTTGGGTGAGATTTATATCTGATGAGGGGTTGAAAGTGCTTTAAGAAGTTTTTAGGGTTGTACGCGACTATTTTCCGTCATAAAATAGCAGCTTTCATGCATTTAAAAATAAAATTATTTTTGTTATTGATTAATGCGTTAGGAACTTCAGACTCATTGTTTAAGGGATGGTAAAACATCCCCTAAAATGAGGTCAAAACATATTCTTGCTATGTACGCTTACTTCACTTATTGGAGAGTCGTTTCATACCGTAGCAGTTAAATAAAAATCTCTATTGATTTTAGTTACTAAGAAATGAGGATTTAATGGTATACTACTACTTGGATGTTTAGGGTACAAAAACACCCCCAAAAACATGCTGTATACCCGAAGAATCGTTCATCTTTCTAGTTCGTGGGTACGAATTTTTTGATTCGGTACGCCTGATCGTCAAAATATAAAAGTTTTAGTCAAATCTATCATAGCGTTTTTGAGAAAAAAAAACATTTTGCTAAAATAAGCATTTTTCCATTAAAATACATGTAAAAATCGAAACTTTGGACAAGCGTTTGTCTAAAAACTGTCAATTTTTCTGACATTTTTATTTCGAATCTTTAGTTTGCAGGTTCGAAAATACAAGAAAAAATTTTTTTTACAATTTTTTATCATAAGGCTTTTTTCTGTACATTTGGTGCGGGGTCCTTTGAAAGTCTCAAATGAAATGGTATCACATTTGTCCAAAAAAGGTTCTTTCTTCCCACTGTGTACCCATGCTAAAGGACAGTTTCTAATAATAATTTTACCTCCAAATTTTCGCGGTCCTCGTTTACTCTTTCTTGGTCTTTTTACTGATGTGCGATCAAGGGATTTCCTGGCTTTAAATCGTCGACCATGAGATTTGTTTGGCTTTCTACCTCATTTGTTTTGCCGGGAATGTTAACGGCCCTAAAAAATTCGTGACAGCACAATAGCTATAATTCAACGCCACACATTAATTAAATCAGTGTTGCTTCTTTTACTTTTGGTATACAAGTGGCAAAATACTCTGAAAGAAATATTAAGTGTTGATATATTAAAATTCGAATTGATCTTTTCACTTATATTGGTGATTACAATTAATGATTATCTACTGTAAGATTATTATCTACTGTAGGGTGATCTCCCCTACTCAGATTATTTATATGCGAGAGTATAGATATTTACATGCCCGTATAGCTTTAAAATTAATATTTATATCTCAAATATATTTCACTCTTCGAATTTAAAAATAAAAATGTTTCGTTTGCCGTTGATTATTATATATGTGTCATTTTTTTCAACAGGATAAATTCAAGTTTATTCTTTCATAAGAATTTAAAACATTGGCAAGAGTCCATGGCTATATATAATCTTTCAATTTCAACGTCACCTCCAAGCTTCAATACAAAAAAGTACAATCATTTTGGATATTTTTATAATGAACTAGAATAAGCTGTCGATAAAATAAATAGTAATTCATATTATAAGAGTCTTAACAATGAAAATTGAAAATCGATTTACTTATCAAATGAGAAAGCAAGGGAAATAAATTTTGTGTTGAAATTGTCAAAAGTATAAAAAAGCAGTGTCTACACCTAGGGTGATCCAAATTTATACCCGCGAAAATTCGATTTTTGGATATTGACCCCCCCCCCCCCC
>CAKNYM010052561.1:70825-89103 GCA_932195095.1 Andricus curvator
CGTCATAAAATAGCAGCTTTCATGCATTTAAAAATAAAATTATTTTTTGTTATTGATTAATGCGTTAGGAACTTCAGACTCATTGTTTAAGGGATGGTAAAACATCCCCTAAAATGAGGTCAAAACATATTCTTGCTATGTACGCTTACTTCACTTATTGGAGAGTCGTTTCATACCGTAGCAGTTAAATAAAAATCTCTATTGATTTTAGTTACTAAGAAATGAGGATTTAATGGTATACTACTACTTGGATGTTTAGGGTACAAAAACACCCCCAAAAACATGCTGTATACCCGAAGAATCGTTCATCTTTCTAGTTCGTGGGTACGAATTTTTTGATTCGGTACGCCTGATCGTCAAAATATAAAAGTTTTAGTCAAATCTATCATAGCGTTTTTGAGAAAAAAAAACATTTTGCTAAAATAAGCATTTTTCCATTAAAATACATGTAAAAATCGAAACTTTGGACAAGCGTTTGTCTAAAAACTGTCAATTTTTCTGACATTTTTATTTCGAATCTTTAGTTTGCAGGTTCGAAAATACAAGAAAAAATTTTTTTTACAATTTTTTATCATAAGGCTTTTTTCTGTACATTTGGTGCGGGGTCCTTTTCAACCATAATTGGACAAGTAAAATTTGTAGTAAAAAACATTGAACTTCAATAAAAAAAAAAATTTCAACAAAATAGTTGTATTTTTAACCAAATATTGGAATTTTTAATCAAATAGTTGATTTTTAAACCAAATAGTGGACCTGAGAAAAAAATCAATTTTTAATCAAACAGCTGAATTTACAACCAAATAGTTGAATTTGCAATAAAAAAGATTGAACTTCAACCAAAAACAGTTGCATCTTCAACCAAATAGTTATATTTTCAAACCAAAAGTTGAATTTTATGTAAAACAGTTGAATTTTAAACCAAGAATATTAGTTTTCTACCAGAAAATATGAATTTTTAAGTAAAAGAAATCAAAAATGGAAAATTTATGTTTTTCAATTTCCGGTTAGATAAGGCAATAGCGCTCCGAGTTTGTAACCGTAATGTCCGGGCTCGATTCCTTCTTCCGGCATTTTTTGTCAATTTTTTTTCGTTGAAATTTTTTTAATTTCGATTTAACTATCAAATTTATTTAAATCAATCTAAAATATTAATTTTTTATCATTTTTATCATATAGAATAATTCGTATTTTCAATCTACAAAGACGAATTCTCAACAAAAAATGTAATAGTTGATATTTCAACCAAACAATATTAAATTTCTACTAGAAGAAATTCATTTTAAAATCGAAAAGACAAATTTTCAACCAAGAAGATGTATTTTCTACAAAAAAGACGACTTTAAAAAAAATACATGAATTTTCAAACAAATAGTTGAATTTTCAACTAAAAAAAAAAATACATTTTTAACGATAAATGGAAAAGTAAAATTTTCAGTAAAAAGCACTAGACTCCAAAAAAAAAAGAATTCAATTTTTAACAAAATAGTTCAAATTTTCTCCGAATAATTGAATTTTTAATGTAATAGATTAATTTTTAACCAAATAGTCTAATTTTTATCGAAAAATTTATTTTTTACCAAATATTTACATTTACAACCAAATAGTTGAACTTGAAAGCACAGCAGACCAATTTTCAATAGAATAGTTGAACTTTTAACTAAATAGATGAATTTTTATTAAAAAAAGATTGAACTTCAACCAAAAACAGTTCCATTTTTAACGAAATAGTTGAATTTTCAAACTAAAAGTTGAATTTGCTGTAAAAATGTTGAATTTTTAACCCGAAAATATGGATTAAAAAAGCGAGTTAATTTTTAACCAGACAGTTGTGACTTTAACCAAAATAAAGGAAATTTTAAACCAAAAAGATTCGTTTATATAAAAAAAAACGAATTGCTAACAAACAAAGATCAATTTTCAACCAAAATTCGAAAATTTATATTTTTAGTTCCCGGTTAGATTAGGTAATAGCGCTCCGAATTTGTAACCGTAAAGTCCGGGCTCGATTCCTGCTGCCGGCATTTTTGGTCAATTTTTTTTTTGTTTACATTTTTTTTATTTCGACTTAACTATCAAATTTATTTAAATCAATCTAAAATATTCATTTTTAACCATTTTTCTCATATAATAATTGGTTTTTTCAACCTCTATCACTTCCGAAGCGAATATTTTAAGGAAAAGCCAGTGCAGCGACATCCTTAAAAAATTCTGATAACGTATGCAAATTTTTTTCTAAAAACATCGCTCATTACTCTAATTTCAAAATATGAATATAATAATAATAAAAATAATAATAATTAAAATAGGCCTTTAATTTATATTATATTTTCATATGATTTTATTTTACTATTACGTTATATTTAAATAATTATTCAATTGTTAACATACTATTTTTATATATTTTATTTTATTTTTATTTCATATTGAATTATTAATATCCGAAATATAAATTTTCAATTTACTGGAGAAAAATGATAATTTTACATTTGGCTTGATTTTTTTAAAAGAAAATTTGAATGAAAAAAAAGTTGAAAAACAAATGCCAGTAGCGGGAATCGAGCCCAGACATTCCGGTTACAAACTCGAGAGTGGGTGAAAAGCGCATTTTATTACTTTAGCATATTACAATTTCATTAGTAACCTACTACTTAAAGAATTATGAACCCAAACAAAATTTCGAATGGCATAGGTTCTTTCTTAGTAAATTTCAAGCAAATATAACTCAAAATTTTACGATTGAAACTCGGGACTCTTGCGTCCATTGCTTTCAGCGCCGCCTCTCGGAACTTTCCGGCCAATCGATTTGGCGCCAAATTCAAATTGATTATTTTATAAAGTCTTTAAAATTACTATTTTTACTAGTTTGATTTTTAAAAAATTGGACTTACTATGTCTTGATCTCTTTGTTGCTCCATGTAGGCCGAAAATTCGACGAGTCTTAATTTGTGAGTAGCGATGGCACGTCCTTCCCATGGCGGAGGTGGTTGTGCCTGGACCATGTCGCCGGTGGTGACCGCCGAAACCGGTTTTCCGGTGTAAGCCGGTTGTGGAAAAGGTTTGACATCTTGGGACGTTCCTGGCTGCAAACCGGGCTGCCAGAATTGCTGCAAATCGACCTAATTGTTAAATTAGTCCCACAACAGTTGGTTATAAAGTTGATAAAATTGTGTGTGATATAAATATTTGAATTGAAATACATTGACAAAAATTCGTCTCGAATGAAAAAAAATATAAACAACAGATCATTTTAAATAATTTGTATTCTAAGTAATACAAATTTCATAAGTCTTTAAATTTAGCTCTCCAAATATCAGATTACAAAATCTATTTTATTATAAGCATAGTCTGTTATTTGAAGTTTTGTATAGTAACAAGCATTGGAGAACAAACATATATTTTTTTTGCAAAGAGAATTGAGTGCTTTAAACAAGAAAAAAAGAACACAAAAGAAGAGTAGTTTTTCGAGAATGAAGATAATTTATAAAGCCACATTGACGTAACGTCAGAAATACTTTTTGAGAAAAGAAAATCAATCAATTTAAATTTCGCGCCAATTACGGCAATAAACATAACCTCTTATTCTGAGGTTGTGGCGCGAAATTTAAATTGTAAGATTTTCTTTTTCTGATTTTAAGTGATTTAACTGCACTTTTTTAGAAGAGAATAACAAATACAATAATGTACACTCCATTGTGTAAGCATGTGTGTGAGTGTTTTTGGATATGCATTTTTTTTAAAGAGCGACGGACAATTCAACAATACACAACAAGGGCCCCCAGGGGCGAGCAATAGCGGGGAACGCAGAATCATTGAGGTGGTTAGTAAACAAAATTCAGATGAAACAAATAAAATTTTCTTTGTGAAGTATCAAAATTATTTTTTTTTTAGGATGGAGACCAAATTAATAAGAATAGATTCTTTAATGTTATTTTTCAAATGTATTTTTTAAATTAGGAAATGAAAAATGAAGGCAAGAGATTAGAAAACATAAGCTGTTAATTTATTTTATATTAAATATCTGAAAAGACAAGTAGAAAGAAGGAAATTCACGGACGAGACAAATACATATTTACTGAGAGAAATTTTCAGTAGATTCAAAAAGAATTAAAATATTCTGAATACTTGATGGAATTAATTATAAATTAAAAGTTAAAAAAATATACAAGAATCTTCATTTTAAAGTTAGTTAAAGTTAAATGCATGATAACAAATATTATTAAAAATTTAAGTTTCTATAAAAATTAGGTAATTTTTAAAAATTTGAATTTTTAGAGAACCAGCTGAATGATTTTCTCTCAATTGAAGGTTAATCGCGCGAAGCTGTTAGGAATTAGTAAGTATTCTGAAAATAGAAGCCAAACTGACAATTCTGTAATAACAGTAAGTTAGGTTCCAAGATGATGAGACAATTTTTAAATTTTTATAATTAACGATTTACCATAACACAAAAATTCAAAATGGCGTAAAACTGGCGACGATCTGGGATTGGTGGAAAGCCTATCCCCTTTTCAGCTCGACCAATCAAATTAGAATATATAGGCAAAGGAGCTTTTTTCATAGGTTATGTTGTAAGTGTGCCCTTATATTTTTGGCGCGAAATTCAAATTTCAAGTTTCATATTTATCGGTTTAGGAGCTACAAGCGCTATTTTACTAAGAAAAAGTATACAAATGATTAATTTTCGGATTCTATAAAGGTGTTAGCAAGTCGGGGAGTCTTTTTAATTTTATAAATGTAGAAAATTTGGAAAGTCTCATCATCTTAGATTAGTAAAGTAAAGGAACCTTTCGAGATTGAAAAGGTCTTATCTCCTGGGGTTCGTGAATTGGGACTTACCGCTCCGGGATAGGAGACGGGGGTGGAAGCATGAAGGGCAAGGGGCCCCACGAGGGCGGGGGGCATCTTGTTGTGTATCGCACTGCCAGCCGATACTATCTGGGCACTCGACATGCTCGACATTGTCTGCAACGCCTTCTCCTTCGCGGCATGATCCTAACAAATTTTCACCAAATTACCAAATTACCCAAATTCGAAAATTCACCAAAAAATACCGATAAGTAGATTCCAAAAAATGGGACCCTTTTTTGTAATGTGAATATAAATAAATTGACAATATATTTCTCGCATTTTCAAACAAAAGAATTCAACCCCGAAATATGAATTTTCAATAAAAAAGTGAATTTTCAAACAAATAGTTGCATCTTCGACCAAAAAAGATCAATTTGCAACAAAATACACAACCAAGTAGTTGAATTTTCAACCAAACGGATCAACAGTTGAATATTTAAGAAAATTAAATTTTCAGCAAAACGCTTGAATTTTTATCTAAATAGTTGAATTTTCAAGCAGATGGTCGAATTTTCAAACAAAAACATTAAGTTTCAACGAAAAATATTATAACATTATATATATAATATATTATTATTACAATATTATAATATTAAAATATTTTCCACTTAACAGTTAAATTTTTAGGACAAAAAGGCTATTTTTTTAGAAGGAAGTTATTTTTTTAACAAAACAGTTTATTTTTAACCAAGAAAGATAAATTTTTGATGAAAAGGACAAATTTTCTATCCAAAAAGACGAATGGTCCACAATGCAGTTGAATTTTCAAACCGGAAATATGAATTTTCAACAAAAAAAGTTCATTTTTAACCGAATAGTTGAATGCTTAACCCATAAGAACAAATTTTCTACAAGGAAATCGAATTTTCAACAGGAAAATATGAATTTTCAACCAAAAGTTGATTTTCAACCACATAGTTTAATTTTTGACCAAAAAAGATGAATTTGCAACAAAATAGATGAATTTTTAATCAAATAGTCGAATTTTCAAATAAAAAATATCAATTTTCAATAATAAATGAAACAGTTAAATTTTCTGTTCAACAACAAAAAACTTTCAACCAAAAAAACGAATTTTCGACAAAATTGTTAATTTTCAACGAGAGATGAATTTTCAAATAAAATAGTGAAGCTTGAGCAAACAAAAAAAATACATTTTTAACAATGTAGTTGAATCTTCAACCAGCAGAGATGATTTATCAAACAAAAAAACTAATTTTCTAGAAAAAAATTGAATTTTAAACCCGAAAATATGAATTTTCAACACAAAAGTTAACTTTCAACCAAATAGTGAAATTTTCTAGAAAATTTTTGAAAAGGGGAAAAGAGGGGAATAGGAAAAAGAGTGTAAGATCTGTAATAATATTAATTTAAGAATCAAATTTACATTAGAGGAATATCACTTGATTCGTAAAAATTCTGGCAAAAAAATACATAATTAAAAGGGAACTGCAGATGGGAGATTTTTAATTTAAATTCGAGATTTTTCAATAGATAAAAATATCCGGGATTTTTCTACGTATTTTTTATCGTGTCAGCTACGGTCGACCGACCTCCGTAAATGACTTTTCATTCGATAAAATAGAGATGAACGAGTACGCAGGCAGTCGTTCGAACTGTTTGATTTACGAGAGGCGTTATGTTTTTTTCAAATTGGATTGCGATCTATATGTATATCAGCTGCGAGGGTGAAATAAAAAAAAGGGTTGGGAAAAAAAGGAAAAAAAAACATGACGAGTAAATAGAAATCTGAGGCTGATATCGCTGTTCGATTTCACTGATGTGGTACAATGTTGCGGAAAAAGTAATTGAAAAGAGAATGTAAACAGATTTTACCGATTCATATTCCCCTGATTGCATTTTGCATGGAAATGTCATTTTAAAACGAAGTTCTTTTGCCTAAAACCAATCGACGGTAATTTTAAATTCAAATTTCGCGCCCGAATCGGTTCAAAATTAGAGGTTATGTTCTAAGATTGGCTTTAAGATTTTGGCGCGAAATTTGAATATCAAGATTTACTTTTATCCTAATCGATTAAAAAATTAATTGAAAAATGGAATAGATGTTTCAGGATTTTTATTCCTGGTTCTGATCTACAGTTTTTCTTTCCCATTCCCCGGATCTATGTCTTCTTTTTCCTTTGTATATTCGCGTGATATATCTCGAGGGGATCGAGACACTTTTTCGCGGTTTCTAAATCGACTGTCAGCGGCAGAAAAATGGGGAGACGATCGATGAAGCCAATGACGTTGCATCCTGGTCATTGCATTCCTTTTTCCCCTCACAAAAAGTTCGGAAACGATTTTTAGATGAAAAATAATCCAATAAAGGCAAAAATATGATATAGAGTAGTAGAGAAACAATGTTGTTACATTTTCTTCATCACTTTGCTATTATTTCAGAGGTTATGTTTAAGTGTGGCCCTACATTTTTTCCGCGCGAAATTCAAATTCAGGGTGGCCAAAAATCTTCATTTTCTAAATTTCCTGATTTTTTCCAGACCAATTTTTCATTTTTGCTGACTATTATTATTCAAAGACATTTATTTTAGTCTCGTTGCATTTTTAGGATAGAATCTTTAATAAACACAATAAAACAATAAATTTAGACCCAAAAAGATGATTTTTCAACAAAATTGTTGAATTTTCAACCTACAAAGTTGAATTTTCAACAAAATGTTTGATTCTTCAAACGAAAAAATTTGAACTTCAACTAAATAATTAAATTTTTCAGAATACAATGAAATTTTCAACAAAAAATATGGATCTTTAATTCAAAAAAACAAAAAAGAGGAAATTTCAACCAAGAAGATTAGTTTTCTACCAAAGAAGAAGATTTTTTAACTAATCAAGATCAATTTTTAACCAAAAATGGTGAAGTTACATTTTCAGCTACAAAATTAATTTTAATCAAATAAAAATTTAGACTTTTAGCCAAGTAGTTCAATTTTCAACTAAAACGATGAATGTGCAACTGGAATAGGTGAATTTTTAGTTTAAAAAATTAATATTCAACAAAATAGTTAAATTTTCAACCAAAGAGATGAGGCTTCAATCAAATAATATATTTTTACCAAATTAGTACAACTTTTATCCAAGTTGTTAAATTTTCAACTAAAATGATGAATCTTCAACTAGAATAGTTTCATTTTCAGTAACAAAATTAATTTTCAATTAAAAAATGAATTTTTGACAAAATAGGTAAATTATTAATTTATAAATGAATTTTCAACTGGAATAGTTAAATTTTCAGTTGAAAAATACATTTCTAACCAAAAATAACGATTTTGTTACCAAAATAGTCAAATTTGTATCCAAAGAAGAAACGAATTTCCAAGCAAGAAGATTAAGTTTCTACAAAAAATACGAATTTTCAACAAAAGGCATGAATTTTCAATAGAATCTTCAACCAGAAAAAGGAATTTTTTACAAAGTAGTTTAACTGTCAACCAACTAGTTGAATTTTAAACTGAAAAAGATACACTTTCAGCTAAAAATGGAATAGTTAAATTTTCAGATAACGAAATTAATTTTGAACCCAAAAAGACGAATTTTCAACAAAATACATGAATTTTCAACTAAAAAAGATCAATTTTTTTACAGAAAATTGAATAGTTAAATTTTTAGCTTAGAAAATTAACCTTCAACAGACAATTGTATTACTCCACATTATAACTGTATTACTCTGGATTACAAGTGGATTACACCGGGTTACAAGTGTATTTCTTCATCTTACAATTGTATTACTAAGGAATGCTAAGATTACTCTGAAAGTAATTGGATTACAAGTAGATTACACCGGGTTACAAGTGGATTACTCCAGATTACAACTGGATTACTTCGGAATATTGGAATTACTCTGTCTTATCTGGATTACAAGTATATTACACCGGATAACAAATGGAATACTCCAGATTACAATTGGGTTACTCCGGAATACAGGAATTACTCCGATTTATCTAGATTACAAGTGTATTACTCCAGATGTGAAATGGATTACGCTGGATTATAAGTAGATTATCCTGGATAACAAGTGGATTACTCAAGCTTACAATTGGATTACTCCAGAATACTAGGATTACTTCGAACTATCTGGATTTGAAAGTGTATTACTCCAGGTTACAACTAGATTACACCATATTACAAATGGATTACTTCGAATACTGGGATTACTCCGAATTATCTGGATTACAAGTATATTACAACGAATTACAAGTGGATTACTTCAGCTTACAACTGGATTACTCCGGAATACTGAGATTACTCTCAATGATCTGTATAACAAGTGTATTACTCCAGATCAGAAATGGATTACTCTGGATTATAGGTAGATTACATCGAATTACAAGAGGATTACTCCAGCTTACAATGGGATTACTCCAGAATACTAGGATTACTTCGAACTATCTGGGTTTGAAAGTGTATTACTCCAGGTTACAACTAGATTACACCGGATTACAAATGTATTACTTTGGAATACTCCGAATTATCTGGATTACAAGTATATAACACCGAATTACAAGTGGATTACTTCAGCTTACAACTGGATTACTCCGCGATACTGGGATTACTCTCAATTATCTGTATAACACGTGTATTACTCCAGATCAGAAATGGATTACCCTGGATTATAAGTAGATTACACAGCATAACAAGTGGATTAGTCGAAATTACAATGGCATTCCTCCGGAATACTAGGATTACTTCGAACTATCTGGATTTGAAAGTGTATTACTCCAGATTACAAGTAGATTACTTTCAATTACAGCCAGATTACACCGGATTACAAAAGGATTAATTCAGAATACTGGGATTACTCCGGAAGGTCTGGATTGCAAGTATATTACACCGAATTGCAAGTGGATTACTCCAGATTACAATTGGATTACTTCAGAATATTGGGATTACTCCAAATTATCTGGATTACAAGTGTATTACTTCTGATTATAAATGGATTTTCTAGATTACAAGTTGATTACACCGGATTACAAGTAGATTACAGTGGATTACGTGTGGAGTACTGCAGCTTACCGTTTTATTACTCCGAAATAGTGGGATTACTCCGAATTATCTGGATTACTAGTCTCTTACCCCAGATTATAAATGGATTACTCTGGATTACAAGTATATTACACCGAATTACAAGTGGATTACTCCATCTTACAATTGGATTACTCCAGAATACTGAGATTTCTCCGAATTATCTGGATTACAAGTGTATTCCTCTAGATTATAAATGGATTACTCTGGATTACAAGTAGAATAGACCGGATTACAAGTAGAATTATCTAGATTATAAGTGTTATACTCCAGATTAGAAATGGATTACTCTGGAGTAATGAGATCACTTCGAATTATCTGGATTACTAGTCTCTTACCCCAGATTATAAATGGATTACTCTAGAATACAAGTATATTACACCGAATTACAAGTGGATTACTCCAGCTTATAATTGGATTACTCCGAATTATCTGGATTGCAAGTGTATTCCTCCAGATTATAAATGGATTACTCTGGATTACAAGTAGAATAGACCGGATTACAAGTAGAATTATCTAGATTACAAGTGTTATACTCCAGATTAGAAATGGATTACTCTGGATTACAAGTAGAATAGACCGGATTCCAAGTAGAATTATCTAGATTATACTCCAGATTAGAAATGGATTACTCTGGAGTACTGGGATTACTCCGAATTATCTGGATTACTAGTCTCTTACTCCAGATTATAAATGGGTTACTTGGATTACAAGCATATTACACCGCATTACAAGTGGATTACTCCAGCTTACAATTGGATTACTCCAGAATACTGGGATTACTCCGAATTATCAGGGCTACAAGTGTATTCCTCCAGATTAGAAATGGATTACTCTGGAGTACTGGGATCACTTTGAATTATCTGGATTACTAGTCTCTTACCCCAGATTATAAATGGATTACTCTGGATTACAACCAGATTATACCGGATTACTCCAGAGTACAATTAGATTACTCCGAATCACGCCGGATTGCGCCGATTATACCGGATTACAATTTCGGAAAATTGAGCAGTCCACCAGATCAGTGCTCCCAATTTGGCTCCCCTATTACACTGCGCATGCGTCGCACCAGCAGCCTCATTGGCTGTTGATCGCGCGCTTATTTGAAATGATTAAATATGCAAATCAATCTTTCACAAAATATAATAATTATAAGTTCCTAAAAAATATTATGAATGATTTAAAATATACATTGGTAAAAAAAGGTATTCCTTCCTTTGAAATTAAAATTAATCATTTATTTGTGAAGAGTACATTCAAATAATTATTTCACTTTTCACTCTAAAAGACTATTTTGTGATCGGAAAATTGATTGTTATTATTTCAAAAATGATTATTTATTTAAAAAAATTGATTTACACATGTAATAGTTTTAAAAAAGCGCGCCATTTACAGCCAATGAGACTACCGATACAACACATGCGCAGTGCAGTTGGGGAGCCGAATTGGGAGCACTGCACCAGATTACCAGAGTGGTTTCCCCTTTTGAGTGTAGCCCTACATTTTTTGGCGCGAAATTCAAATCGCAATATCTCTTTTTTTGGTTTAAGAGTTCCTATTTCGAAATTCTGTCTTCCTCGCATCTATCAAATGTTTGAGATTATCTTGGAAATATTTTCTGATGGAAAAGGAAGTGGAAATGGCAACAATGGGTTATTCTATATCAAGGCTTGCCGTTAAAGTTAGTGGGTGTCGATAATTCGTGCACGTGAGTTATCGCGTCGTGAGTTATCACAAACAGCTCGGAATCCCTTCATTTTCCTCATGTTCTAAATCGTGGCGAGTTTCACAAGTGCATTATTACGTTTTGCGTGAGGTATCGTTGTGCGAACAAAGTGCGCGTGGGCAATTCGTGATTCATGAGCCTAAGTAATCGACCACTTTGTCTTTTCGTCGCTTCTTCGATTACCCCTGAAAACCGAGACTCTTTTGTCCCAAGAAATATCATTTCCAACAATATCGCCCTGAGTCGTGACCAATTTACGACTCTCATTACATATTATCTTCTTAAAAAAAGATTGCCTTCAATTTTCAGGCGGCTAGTTTGACGAATTTTTATTTTTTATTTTCTGTTATTACACTAAAAAATAAAAAAAAAGTTTCCAAAGGAGGCCAAAAGACTCTTATGAAAATAGGGGAATAAATTATTGTAAATAACATTAATGTAGATACTATATTGATAAAAAAGAGCTGAATTTTCAATTCGAAAAAACGAATTTTCAAGACAAGAGTCAAGTTTTCAATGAAAAGCCGATTGTTTTGGAAAATAGTTGGACTTTCCGAAAAGATCAATTTTCAATAAGAAAGCTAATTTTTATTTAAAAACAGATGAAATTTTTAACAAAGATTTGCATTGACAACCAACCGTTTGAATTTTAAAACAAAATAGTTGAACTTTTAACCAAATAGTAAATTTGTCTAGTTAAAAAGACGAATTTGTTAGATTACAGTTGAATTTTTAATAAACAAATTCATTTTCAACCTAGAAAGATGACTTTTCAATCCAAAAGGACGAATTTTCTACATAATAGTTGAATTTTCAACCAACTATATAAATTTTCAAGCCAATAAGATAAATTTGATACAAGACTGTTGAATTTTCAATCCGAAAAATTGAATTTTCAACTATGAAAGATTAATTTTAAACCAAGAAAGACGACGTTCCTATTAATAAAGATTAATTTTCTATCCAAAAAGACTATTGTTATTATTATTAATATTTTATTATTATTCTATTCAACGAAACAATTAAATTTTCGACCGAAAATGATGATTTTTTTAACAAAATACTTGAATTTTCAACAAAATACTCGAATTTTCAAACAAAAACTGGAATTTGCTACCTACAAAGATGAATTTTTGACCGAACAGTCGAATTTTTCAACAAAAAAGTTAATTTTCAAAACAAGGAAGATTAATTTTCAACCGAGAAGGATCAATTTTCGACCAAAAATGAAAAAGTTACAGTTTCAATAAAAAAAAAACATTTAATAAAAAAAATAGAATTCATAACAAAAAAAATAGAATTTTCAACAAAATATTTAAATCCTCAACAAGAAAAAAATTAATTTTCTTGGTTGAAAATTGAACTAATTTGGTAAAAATTCATTTTTTTTCATTTACCTCTTTGTTTGAAAATTTAACTATTTTTTTGACAAGTCGTTTCATTTTGCTGAAAATTATTATTATTTTTGAATCTGAAAATGTATCTAATCTATTTTGGGTTAAAAATGTATCCTTCATAAGTTTAAGATTCGACTATTTGCTTGATTTGCTACAAAAAAAAAGTTTAACTAAGTAGGTGAAATTTTTACCAAAAAGATTAATTTTCTATCCGGAAGATTGATTTTCTACCAAAAAGATGAATTTTCAATAAAAGCCTTGAATTTTCAACCCAAAAAATTTAATTTCATCAAAAACGTTATTTTTTTACTAAATAATTAAATTTTTATGTGAAAAATTAAATTTTTATTTAAAAAATTAATTTTCCATTGAGAA
Source organism: Andricus curvator (assembly GCA_932195095.1). Classification (NCBI taxonomy): domain Eukaryota; kingdom Metazoa; phylum Arthropoda; class Insecta; order Hymenoptera; family Cynipidae; genus Andricus; species Andricus curvator. The sequence continues at coordinate 84,215 of CAKNYM010052561.1, forward strand.
AAGACGAATTTAAAAAAAAAATGAATTTTCAACCGGGAAATATGAATTATAAAAAAAAAATTAATTATCAACAAAATGTTTAATTTATTTTTCTACCTAATTGTTGAATTTTCAAACCCAAAAAGATGAATTTTCAACAAAAAAGTTCATTTTCAAATCAAGGAAGATTGATTTTCAACCGAGAAAGATCAATTTTCGACCAAAAATGAAAAAGTTACAGTTTCAATAAAAAAAAAAATTGCTAATAAAAAAATCGAACTTATAATAAAAAAAATAGAATTTTCAACAAAATAGTTAAATCTCAAGAAGAAAAAAATTAATTTTCTTGGTTGAATTTTCTACCAAAAAGATTAATTTTCTATCCGGGAGATTAATTTTCAACAAAAAAGATGAATTTTCAATAAAAGCCTTGAATTTTCAACTTAATTGTTGAATTTACAACCCGAAATAATTAAATTTCAACAAAAACGTTAATTTTCTACTAAATAAATAAATTTGTATGTCAAAAATTGAATTTTGATTACAAAAATTAATTTTCCACCTAGAAGATTAACTTCCTGCAAAAAAAAAAATTTTCAACAAAATAGTTGAATTTTCAACTAAATTGTTGAATTTTAAAGTCAAAATGACGAATCTTGTACTTTCAACTCAAAAAAATAATTTTGAAATAATTCAATTCTCAGGTAAATAGTTGATAGGTGCATTTTTTACCAAAATAGATGCAATTTGTACCAAAAAGACGAATTTAAAAAAAAAAATGAATTTTCAACCGGGAAATATGAATTATAAAAAAAAAAATTAATTATCAACCAAATGTTTAATTTATTTTTCTACCTAATAGTTGAATTTTCAAATCCAAAAAGATGAATTTTCAACAAAAAAGATGAATTTTCAATAAAAGCCTTGAATTTTCAACTTAATTGTTGAATTTTCAACCCGAAAAAATTGAATTTCAACAAAAACGTTAATTTTCTACTAAATAATTAAATTTTTATATGTCAAAAATTAAATTTTGATTACAAAAATTAATTTTCATCTAGAAGATTAACTTCCTGCGAAAAAGATTAATTTTCAACGAAATATTTGAATTTTCAACTAAATTGTTGAATTTTAAAGTCAAAATGACGAATTTTGTACAAAACAGTTGAACTTTCAACTCAAAAAATTAATTTTGAAATAATTAAATTCTCAGATAAATAGTTGATAGGTGCATTTTTTACCAAAATAGATGAAATTTATACCAAAAAGACGAATTTTCCAGAAAAAAAATGAATTTTCAACCCGGAAATATGAATTATCAAAAAAAAATTAATTATCAACCAAATGTTGAATTTATTTTTCTACGTAATTGTTCAATTTTCAAACCCAAAAAAATGAATTTTCAACAAAAACGTGAATCTTTAAACAAAGAGTTGACTATTCAACAAAATAATTGAATATTTAACAAAATAGTTGAAATTTTCACCAAAAAGGAGGATTTTTTAACAAAATTGTTCAATTTTCAACAAAATGATTGAATTTACAACCAATATAATATTTTTTATCAAAAATATTAATTCTGAAACAAAAATCTTTACACGAAAAATAGTTTAATTTTTTTTTTGGGTTTTGTTACTTCAGTTCACATTTGAGCGAAAAAAAATGAGAAAAAGAGGAAGTTTCTTGAAAAAAGAGAAAAAGAGGAATTCTTAAAAAAAAGGGGGGGAAATAAGGGAATAGGGCAATGAGTGTGAAATCTTCATAAACCTGTTTAAACAATTTAGGTAACAAAAAATTAACTGAAATAAAAAAAATTATTTTTTTAATGTTAATTTCATTGCAAAACGAAAGAAGATTCGCCCTGTTGTCCTTCGGTCCTAAAAAGTAATTTCTCCAAAGAGTCACGAAAAAATTATGTATAAAATGTTCGACTTTCGAAAGATAACCACGCCTTTATTTTTTATTTTTACTGCGAAATAGCCAAATAAAAAATTAAATTCGTCAAACTAGACGTTTGAAACTTCAACCCAATAAAAAACGACTGATTAAAATTTTTTTAAATGGAAGTCTTTAAAAAAATATTAAAACTTTTTATCGCAAATTTTTTTATTGGGAATACTATTCACTTTATTGTTCAAACGTTTCGATTCACAAAATGTCAAATTCACGAATTCCAGACAAGAGAGATGGAGTACAAAGGGAAAAAAAGCTCGGTGCAAATAGCGTTGAGTGGAAAAATTCCCGCATGGTCAGCCTCGCTTGTTTTGAAATCGACATACGAAATATCTCTATTTTCCCTTTACCTCATTTTTTTCGTATCGTGTTTACGCGTCGTGCGCAAAATCAATTCGGTTAATTGAGAGAGCTCGCGGCCTCTCATTTTTTCCAGCTTCCGGGTAAAAAAAAAAAATAGAGAGAAAAAAAAGAAGGAATCTCGGATATGCCGAAAATGGTATCGATGTGTTTAATGACATTCCAAACGCGAAATACCAATCTGCACGATATAAATGTTACTTTCCGCCCGTTCATGAAACACATTCGTCGGAATATTCATGAAGTTGTTTAACACGAGATAAAAAAAACTGAATACGGATACGCGAGAGAATAATTTCCCTGGCTGGGAAATAGATTTATTAAATTCTGTTAATTAAATTTCGGATTATTGGGGATTGATAAAAAAGGAGTTGTCTTAAAAGCTTCCACACGTGTATGAATTTAAAACAAATGGGCTTCCGTTCCAGTATATTTATTTTAAATAAGAGTTTTTGAAAGAAATTTATAAAAAGTGGCAATTAAAAGCTTAGGTCTGAGATTGAAAAATGAAAAATTTAGATCCTTTCGAAAAAATAGACATTATTTGTAATTGTTTATTATTAAAGGCTGACGAACGCAGCTCGGCTCTCACTCCGCATGTGAGAGCCGAGCTGCACTCCTCAGCTAACTTCACAGTTGCTCTAATCCGCTCCCTAAATATAAATTTACAATTTGAAATTATAAATTGTTTAATTTTGAACTCATTTATTTCAAAATTGCTCAATTTTAAACGTTTTCAATTTGAAATTGTCCACTTTTTAAGGTTAAAACTTAAACTAATCAATTTTTGATGTTCTCAGAATAATTAACAATCTTTCAACTATTGAGACTGTCTTTTAAGATTGTACAATGTTGAACCATTTATAGATTGAAAACTGATAAAAAAAATTTTGTAATAGAAATAATTAATAAAAGTTTAGAGTTTATTAGTGAATTGAATTTTCAACTAATAAAGACAACTTTTGAACCAAAAAAAAAGGTTCACTTTTTAACAAAAAAAAAATTAATTTTCAAACAAGAAGATTAATTTTCTACTAGAAACACAAATTTTCAAAAAAACACACGAATTTTCAACCAAATAGTTCAAGTGTCAACTAGAAAACGTCAATTTTCACTAAAAAAAATTGTTAAAATTTTAACTATAGAAATGCATTTTCAACAAAAAAAACAAACTTTTTACTAAAAATGAAGTAGATAAGTTTTCAGATAAAAATTGAAGTTTCAACCAAAGAAATGAAATTTCAACGAAAAAAGATAAATTTTCAGTTAAAAAATTTAATTTTCAAACAAAAAAATTTCAACAAAATAGTTTAATTTTTAACCCAAGAAATGTATTTACAAAGAAAAAGAATAATATTCTACCAAAAAAGACGAATTTCTTTTACAAAATACATGAATTTACAATTACTTAGTTGGATTTTTAACTAAAAAAGATACCTTTTTAACCAAAAATGGAAAAGTTAAATTTTCAGTAAAAAAATAATTTTCAAAAAAACACACGAATTTTCAACCAAATAGTTCAAGTTTCAACTAGAAAAAGAAAATTTTCACCAAAAAAACGTGTTTTCAACAAAAATGTTACAATTTTAAGTATAGAAATGCATTTTCAACCAAAAAATAAACTTTTTACCAAAAATGTAGTAGATAAGTTTTCAGATGAAAAATTGAAGTTTCAACCAAAGAAATGAAATTTCAACGAAAAAAAGATAAATTTTCAGTTAAAAAATTTAATTTTCAAACAAAAAAATTTCAAAAAAATAGTTTAATTTTTAGCCCAAGAAATGTATTTACAAACAAAAAGAATAATATTCTACAAAAAAACTAATTTTTTTTACAAAATACATGAATTTTCCATTACATAGTTGGATTTTGAATTAGAAAAGATACCTTTTTAACCAAAAATGGAAAAGTTAAAATTTCAGTGAAAAAATAATTTTCAACAAAAAAAAAACGAAGTTTCAACAATATATTTTAATTTTCAATCCAACAAATAAATTTTCAACCAAAAAAATGGATTTTCAAACATTTCTACCAAAAAGAAAAATTTTCAACTAAAGAAATTTAATATTCAATAAAAAAAACCCGTATTCAGAAATTTAATATCTCGGAAGTATGATTTTATTTTATTTGTCAACTGGAAATTAAATTTTTTATCATAATCCGCAGTCAAGCCTTGTCCAATTTTCAGGTATGTGTAATTTTGACATTGTTTAAAATTGTTGTTTTTTTTTAGATTGATGTTCTTATTATTGCGAAAAATTAAAAATATATTTTTTTTTAACATTTAGTTTAAAAATTCTCAGTCGATTTTCTCTGAATTGGCTAAATTTTTTATATCAAAACTTTGTTTACCCGTATTCAGAAATTTAATATCTCGAAAGCATGATTTTATTTCATTTTTCAACTAGAAATTAAAATTTTTCGTCGTAATCCGCAATAAAGCCTGATCCAAATTTTATGTTAGGGTCACTTTGAGATTTTTTTTATTTTTGCTAAAAATTAAAACTAATTTTTTTTAACGCTATCCAAAGCCGATTTCAAAAACACATGAAATTTTAATTTGGAAATTCTCAATCGATTTTCTCAGAATTGGCTAA
>CAKNYM010052561.1:89113-119158 GCA_932195095.1 Andricus curvator
CAATATTTTATAAGCATGATTTTGCTTCATTTTTCAACTAGAAATTACATTTTTTATCACAATCCGCAGTCAAGCCTGGTCCAATTTTTACGTGTCACTTTGAAATTGTTTGAGATTGTTTTTACCTCTGCTGAAAAATGAAAATACTTTTTTTAATCGCTATCCAAATCAAAGCCGTTTTTGAAAACACATGCAATTTTAATCTCAAAGTTCTCAGTCGATTTTTTCAGAATTGGCTAAATTTTTTATATCAAACTTGTTTTACCCGTATTCAGAAATTTTTCAACTAGAAATTAAATTTTGTATCGCAATCCGCAATCGAGCCTGATCAAATTTGTATGTTATTTTCACTTTAAAATGTGTTGAGATTGTTGTTTTGTTTTTGATCTTACCGAAGGTTTTCTCTCTCTTTTAAAAAATTCCCATTTTGTTCGTGAAATTTCCAAGTCAATTCTTCATCAACTCGAGTTATTTAGCTTCATAAAAGAAGATTCAAACTCAGGAACTAATATTGCACTGAGTTAATCAATATCAATATCACTTTGAAAAAGGATGAATCGCTCGCGTGCCATTGCACATTCATGGGATAAATCAGGCGTAAAAATGAACTACCCCGTTTAATCAACAGCTGAATTATTATTACAGCGAATCGCGAACAATTGGCCTGGGTTAATAAATCAAAGCTCGGTTCCGTTGAGTCGAGAGGGCTGTGTTTACGTTGGCGCCGTTTGGTCAGTATTCCAGGGGTGCAAGGGGTTGGGAGGGTTAAGGGGGTAGAAAGGGGTTGAAAAGCGAGGCGCCTGAATTCCCCACTGCACGCACATTGGATGAGCTTTTCAATGTATTTGGGTGCGTTTTACCCTGAAACTCTCTGACCACTGCAGTACCGCATGCCGCCGACATTATTCACGGAACCGGGTCGCATTCGGCTGGTGTGACGTAATTTTCTGGTTTCCGCTTCCGGCATGCAAGGGCGGACCAACCGTCGATCGATGAACGACCATTATCGAGGACAAACTACAAAGTTCGCGATCGAAAGTCTTCTGAAAGGCTTAGAGCGAAAAACGTTCATTTTGAAATTCAAATTTCGCGCCGGAATTCGTAACACCACGTTTGGAACATAACCTCGGATGGTGTGACGTAATTTTCTGGTTTCCGCTTCCGGCATGCAAGGGCGGACCAACCGTCGATCGATGAACGACCATTATCGAGGACAAACTACAAAGTTCGCGATCGAAAGTCTTCTGGAAGGCTTAGAGCGAAAAACGTTCATTTTGAAATTCAAATTTCGCGCCGGAATTCGTAACGCCACGCTTGGAACATAACCTCGGATGGTGTGACGTAATTTTTTGCTTTCCACTTCCAGCATGCAAGGGCGGACCAACCATCGATCGACGAGAAAGAGAAAGAAGAGAAAGAGTGTGAAGTCTGACATTTAAATTTCGCGCCAGAACTTGTAATGCCAAACTTGGAACATAACCTCTGAAAGTATAGTAAAGTAGCGGAATAAAAGCCGATTTACGAAATGGGGTGGTCTCTAAAGTCATGATTCAGGATTTAAGTATTTTGTTATCGTAATTCAGATTCTATAATTTTAATAAAATAAAATTAGGAAAAAAAATTGATTACTCACCACTTTGAGTTTCGCCTGTATTTCTCGCAGTTTTCTCCTCGCAAGGACTTGTATGTGAGAGGAGACTTGCTTTCGCGTTCTCGTCTTACCGGTCCTTAGTTTGATGTAACGTGCGATCAACTCGTTGCGACCTGTAACATGAGAAAGAGTCGATCGTTGAGTCACATATCTATGCAATCGACTTTTTCGACTTTTTAACCAGATACATATAATTTTCTGATCGATCAAGTCATCAATATCTACCAGAAGTGATCGATAAGTTAATATTTATTCATAAAAAAATGTTACATGAGCTTTGGAGTCAAAAAAGACGATTTCAGAATTTAAATTTCGCGCCAGAATCGTCTGGCCACAGTTGAACATAACCTCTAATATTGAAGCCATGCTAGCGCCAAATTCAAATTCGAAATAACTGAAAGGTCAAGTATGTGAATAATTTAACTTTTGGAAATAAAACTATTGATCAATTAGAATAGTGATTTCTTAATAAATTACTTTCAGTGAATTAAATTTATAGCTTTTTAATATGGAAGTTTCTTGAGTCATTGTATACGAGAATTGATTTTGAGAATCGATCGTTGCGTCACATATCGACTTGTTCGACTTAACCAGAAAAATAATTTTCTGCTCGATCAAGTTATCAACATCTATCAGCAGTAGACGATAATTTAACATTCCATAATTTTCGTTTCTCAAAATAATTTAATCTGGGCAAGAATAAACTTCAAATATAGATTTATTTATAAGTAGTATATTACATGAGCTTCGGAGTGAAAAATGAAGATGTTAGAATTTGAATTTCGCGCCAGCATCGTCGGGCCACACATACACATAACCTCTAATATTGAAGTCACTACAGCGCGAAATTCAAAATCGAAATAATTGAAAGATCAAGTTTGTGAATAATTTAACAGTTAAACATAAAATTCTTGAATGATTGCAATGACGATTTTTTAATGAATCACTTTTAGATTTTAGTAAATCAAATTTATAGCTTTTTAATGTGAATCACTTTATAAGAGAACTGATCTTGAGTGCGTTTCTAAGCGTCATATATAGAACCATAGCCGTAGAAGCTCAAAGCAAGGGGACGGCTTAATAATAGCACCAAATTGATATTAATCGACGTACAGAGAGTAATTATATCAGGTATGCATTTGCTTCTCATCCACTTGGACTCGACAATTCTAGTCACCGAACTTAATAAAACTCCCACGATTTATTTGTACCTTCCAAAGAAATTTCTTTATCAAATAATTAATTTAAATTATTCAAATTTCGCGCCAGAATTAGAGGTTATGTTTAAGTGTGGCACTAAGATTTAGGCGCGAAATTCAAATCGTAAAATCTTATTACTGATGTTTTTCTTTTTCGTGAGGCATAATAAAGTCGGAGAAAATGTTTCTGGTATCGAATAAAGGAGGGTTGTGCTCGTGCAGAATTGTTAGGGCATAACAAACCCCTAAAGAATGTTTGGCTTTCAAAAACAGATAAGGAACGCGAACTGGCAGGGCCGCAGGTACCTAGGAGGTTCATGGCGAGCCATTTAACGGTCTTTGCGAAATTGAGTCATCACGTGGTTCGCCTGGAATCTCGGATATTTTCCTCCCAATGCTTCACCCCCTCCCCAACCCTCTAACCATCTCAAACCACCCTCCAAAGCTCGAGGAGCGATCCTACATTCAGAACTTGGATTAAACGAGCATAAAGTGTATTAATTTATTTTTTTAATACTAACTACTTTGTAGTACTGCTAGCATAATCAATTGCGCGCTATGCGCGCGCGTAGTTTTTTCTTTCAATCAATAATCTTTTGAAATGTTTTAAAAGTTTGTAAATTTTCTTTCAAAATTAATTTTTCAAAATAAAAAATCATCTCAATGTTTTTCAGCTATCCTCAGAAAATTTTTTTATTCTCTTGAAACCATGAAAACTTTTTTAAAAGCCTCTGAAATTTTTTCGAAATCTTCAAAAATCTACATTTTGTTCTAAATTTATTGAAATCTTTTCCAATTAATTTTTTTAATTATCTCAAAACTTATGAACCTTCTAAATATTTGTTTAAAATTACTCGAATTTTCGCTAACAATTTTTTTAAATTCTGCAAAATTAAGAAAAATCGTCTTAAAATCTTCCAGATTTTTTACAATATTTAAAATCTTTTCAAATATTCTCTTAAAGTATTTTTTCTGAATAAAAAATCATTCCAAATTTGTAATCTAAGAAAATTTGTTTATTCTCTGGAAACATCTCAAAATTCTTAAAAGCTTCTACATTTTTTCGAATTATTCCAAAATCTAGAATTCAAACAAATTTGAAATCTTTTCGAACTTTATAGTATTTTTTTATCTTTTTAAAACTTTTGAATACTCTGAATATCTTTTAAAATAATGAGAGATTAGCGTATTAAAATTTAGAATTTGAATTTCGCGCCAGAATGTCTTTAATATTGGAGGTTACGTCTAACTGTAACAGTGCAATTCTGGCGCGAAATTCAAAATCTAAAATCTTCTTTCTCAGTTTATCTTACAATATTCTTTGACTGAATTCGATACAAAAATTAAAATATGAAATTATTTTCCAAATCCCGTTCCTTTTTCACATTTCCTCACGCTAGTTAAAGGAGTCACTCATTAGCGGGACTTAAGTACTAATTAACACAGGGTCAGCAGTGTATCGTGACTCGTGAGTCATGACAGTTGGTATAAAATCGGACCTTTTCTCGACGATTTCCTCGCACCGGAAACTAGCGAGTCTCGTCGGGAAAATAAAGGAGAATAAGGGTTTGAAAAAGCCAGTCACGTCACGGATAAACATAAACCGTCGCGAAAGGCTAGAAGCACTTTTGCACCATGAGAAATAATTCATTCACACCGGAAAATCCTCCTACTGCTTCTTTCTGTTCTTAAATTTTCGACACCCCTAAAAAAATAGGGAACTGGCACAATTATCAGGGTGGAAGAAAAAATTTATTTAAAAAATTCTCTGACTCTTCCCTGATTTTTCCCTCAACAATTTTTCACTTTATCGAACATTAATATTCAAATACCAAAATTTTATTCTTAGAACATTTTTAACATTTTCAGCCAAAAAAGATTAATTTTCCACCACAGAAGATGAATTTTCAACAAAACAGTTGAATTTTCAACAAAACACTTGAATTTGTAACTAAATACAGAAATACATTAACTTTCTACCTCAAAATATGAATTAAAAAAAAATCATTTTCAATGAAGAATGACGGATTTTAAACGAAAAAGTGGAATTTTCAAACGACAAACTCAATTTTTAATCAAACAGTTGCATTTACAACCAAATAGTTAAACTTTCAAGAAAAGAGAAGAATCTTCAACAGAACAGTTGAACTTTTAAAGAAATATTAGAAATTTCAACCTACAAAGATGAATTTTCAATCAAATGATCGAATTTTCAATAAGAAAATTAAAATTCAACCAAAAACAGTTGCATTTTCACACAAGCGGTTTAATTTTCAAGGAATATATTTCGAACCAAAAAAAAAAGGAATTTTCAACAAAATCGTTAAATTTTTTTATCAAAGAAGAAAACTAAAGAAAAAATTAAAAATAAAATTATAAAGTTGAATTCTTAACAAAGAAATAGTCTATAATTCAACTAAAAAGATACAATTTCTACCAGAAAAAAATACAGTTTCACAAAAAAAGACGAATTTTCAAACAAATTATGGAACTTTCAACATAAAAAGATGAATTTACAACAGAAAATGGAAAAGCAGAATTTTCAGTTAAAAAGGATAATTTTCAATGTAAAGAAGCGAATTTTAAACAAAACAATCCAATTTTCTAACAAAGAGATTCTTCTCTTTCTGCAGAAATTTCATCTTTTTTGGTTAATAATCCAACTGTCTGGTTACAAATTAATCTGTTTTGGTTGAACATTAATTTTTTTATTGAAACTTCACATTTTCGGGTTGAAAATCCAATTTTTTTTGTAGAAAAGTCGTATTTTCTGCTCGAAAATTGAACAATTTGGTTGAAAATTAATGTATTTTTTTGAAAATTCAACAATTTTGTTTAAAATCATACTACCTAGTTGAAAATTCAACTGTTTTGTTGAAAATTCGACTTTCTGCCTTGAAAATTGAACAGTTTGGTTTACATTTTTTACGTAACTAATAAATCTTTTTTTTGTTTTGAAAATTGATCTATTTTGTTAAATATTCATTTTTTTAGTTTTAAAATTCTTTTCTTTCTGTAGAAAAATCATCTTTTTTTTTTTGTTAAAAATGCAACTCTCTAATTAAAATACAATCTGTTTCGGCTGAAGATTAACTTTTTTGCGGAAAATTTTCATTTTCGAGTTAAAAATTCAACTGTTTTGTTGAAAATTCGTCTTTTTAGTTTAGAAATTCAACAATTTGATTGCATTTTTTTACTTGACTGATAAATTCTTTTATTGAAAATTCATCTATTTCGTAAAATATTTAAATTTTTTGTTTAAAAATTCTTCTCTTTCTGTAGAAATTTCATACTTTCGGGTTAAAATCTCTTTTGGTTGAAAATTAACTTATTGGATGAAAATGCACATTTTCGGGTTCAAAATTCGTTTTTTTTTTGGGTTAGTCCAACTATTTTTTATTTTCATTTAAATCTTTTTGCGATGAAATATCAACTATTACTTTTTTCGTTCAAAATTCGACTTTTTCGTTGAAAATGAATTTTTTTACTGAAAATTTAACTATTGTGTTGGAAATTCAACTAATTGCAAATTCTACAATGTGGTATATTATAGAAAATTCGTTTTCTTTATTGAAAATTAATCTTCTTGGTTAAAAACTAAACAATTTGTTTAAGAATTGATGTATTTTATTGAAAATTGATCTTGTCTGGTAGAAAATTAATCTTCACATTTTTGTTGGCTGTTGATTCAACTATTTCGTTCACAATTCGTCTTTTTTGGTTCAATTTAACAGATAAAAAATTAGTTTTTCTTTTTGAAAATTCAATTACTATGTTGAAAATTCAACTATTTCTTAAAAATCTTCTTTTTGGCCTTTAATTCAATTCCTACAATTAAATCCCGGGACTTTTGTATCGCAATCCTCTGTCCTCCGAAATTGGATCGATTATCGGCTATGATCGACAATCGACTTGCAATTAGAGCTTAATGACTTGTTGACTTTTCAATAAAAAATAATTAACACAAGCTTCATCAAACAATCATCCAAATCAAATTAACACGAAACCGAAAAAACGAACATTTCAATTCAAATTTCCCGCCAGAATTGGCTGTGCTAGTTGAAACAGAATGCGCTAGCTGCTCTAGTCAAAGTCCCGCGAAAATTCAAATTGGATAGAAGAAAAATCTCTTAGTTTTTCTTTTTGAAAATTCAATTACTATGTTGAAAATTCAACTATTTCCTAAAAATCTTCTTTTTGGTCTTTAATTCAATTCCTACAATTAAATCCCGGGACTTTTGTATCGCAATCTTCTGTCCTTCGAAATTGGATCGATTATCGGCTATGATCGACAATCGAATTGCAATTAGAGCTTAATGAATTTCAGAGATCCGGTGGCTCGTGGTGCCCTGAAATTCATTAAAAGGATCGTCGCCGAGCTTCGAAGTGTGGGTGGCTCTGTGTGTGTGGGGGGGGGCTGACTGTAAAGGGGTGGGGGAGGGGGTCTGATAAGTGTCGAGACGAAGGAAAGCGCCTTCAAAGGATGGCTAGGGGTTTAGGGGGTGGGGATGGTCGGGGGCAAGTCAGGCCTCTCGACGAGAATATTAAATTTTCAGCGGGCTCGAGCCCGTTTCGTTTAATTATACGACTTGTTTCCAGGCGAAATGACGTTATTCGCGCATTGGTTAATTCTGGCCGCGGAAAAAGAAGTCGCGCTTAATACAAACACTGCGATGAAATAAATAATTCAGAGCAGTACGCGTATGAGGAAAAAGGAAAAAAAGAGGGAGAGAGGCGACGAAATTTGCGAGGGGCATTTTTAACATTTTTTTTCAAGTCTGATTTAGTGTGTTGAATTTTTAAAACTTGTTCGCAGAATTTTAATTTTAGAAAAGGGAGACAAAATCAAAATAATGTTCAATAAAATTTTATAGGTTTAGTGTAAAAGAAGAATACTTAGTGAAGGGGAGAAGTTGTTTTAAGCACCCATTTGCGCTTAATGCTACTTTACGGTCTATTGCGATTTTAAACTTTTTTATGGGAAAAGTTCTCACTGATAGAAGTTAATCGTTCAATCAGGTTCTTTTTAATTCAGTCATTTTTTATTTAGGAAAAAACCTTTCCTCAAAGCTAGGTGGTAGTCTATTGTTTTTTCTAATTTGATTCAAAGTTTGAATTTCGCGCCAGAACTCCAGTCATGCTTAGGCATAACCTCAAATTTTATAGAGATTATGGCGCGAAATTTGAATGTGCTCTCTTCTAAATTTGCAGGCTTCACAACTAAAAATTGTCTCAAAACAGGGAAAATAGGGTTATTTGAAAATATATAAAAATTAATGTATATACACCATCTTGAACACACTATATGAAACGTTTAAGATTTCAAGTCAAATATGTTATATTTTCAACAAAAAAGTGAATTTTCTACAAAAAAAAAGTGAATTTTCAACTAAGAAATATTAACTTTCAACTAAAAAGTTGAATTTTCAAAAAAAAATTAATTCTTAACCAAATAGTTGAACTTTCAAGCAAAACATACGAATTTTCAACAAAATAGTTTAATTTTCAACCTACAAAGATGAGCTTTCAAACGAATGGTTGTGTTTTCAAACAAAAATTATTCTCAACAAAATAGTTAAATTTTCAACCAAAGGGACGAATTTTCAACTAAAGTGATAAATCTTAACAAAAAATTGAACAAAATAGTTTAAACTTTCAACCAACTAGTTGAATTTTTACCCGAAAAAGATGAATTCTCAACTAAAAATATAATAGTTGATATTTCAACAAAACAAGATTTTAATTTTAAAACAAAAACATTTGAATTTAACCAAAAACGACGAATTTTCAACTAAATAGTTGAATCCTAAGCTAAAACAGATTAATTTTTAGTCAAGCAGTTAAATTTTCTCAAAAAAATTAAATTTCTAACAAAACAGATGAGTTTTTAACACAAAAAAAATGAATTAACAAAATAGTTTAACTTTCAAACAAGTAGTTGATTTTTCACCCAAAAAAGATGAATGTTAAAAGAATTTATTTTAAACCACAAAATTTTTTTTTTTTAACAAATTAGATAAATTTTGTAACGGAAGAGATGAATCTTTAATCACAAAAATGAATTTTCAAAAAAGTATTTCAACATTCAACCAAGTAGTTAAACTTTCAAGCAAAAGAGGCTAATTTTCAACAAAGCAGTTCTTTTTTTACTCAAATAGTTACATTTTCACGCAAAAAAATACGAATTTTTCCCAAGACAGTTGAATTTTCAACAAAAAAGTTCATTTTCAACAAGAAAATTAATTACCAACCAGATGGTTGCATTTTGAACCAAGTAGTTGAATCTTTAATCCAAAAAGACCATTTTTCTGCAAGACACTTGAATTTTCGACCAAAAAAGGTCACTTTTTAACCAACTAGTTGAATCTTAAAAAAAAAATTAAATTTTCAACCAAATAGTAGAGTTTTTAATAAAAAAAGATGAATTCTAAACCAACGCAACCAACAAAGGAAACTAAGAGTACAATAAAAACATTTTATAAATGTTCAAACCAAAAAGACGAATTTTTCAACCCAAAAACTTCAATTTGCAACAAAAACGTTTATTTTTAACCAAGAAAGATTAATAATGTGAAGTCTGTCCTCTCTAAAACAATTCAAATTTTGAATTTCGCGCCAAAATCCCGCAACCACACTTGAACGTAACCTCAAATTTCACAGAAATTATGGCGCGAAATTTGAATGTGCTTTCTTCGAGATGAACATAATTGAGAGCGAGGGAACAATAATTTTGAATGGAGTGTGGAAATGAAGCAGTTATCGAATAATGTGGCGATATGGAAGTAATAATAATTAGTGCGACAATGAAATTTTCCGAACAATTGATGATACGGAGTCTCGGAGGAAATTGGCTCCAACGCAATGTCCAAGCCAGAATCCCCATTTGCGATTGCCGTATAAGCGTACGGTCAGCGTTATTTCAATTACGTCACATTTGATGTTGCCTGGCGCCCGTTTTATGATCATGCCCATAAACCTTAACGGCTGTGAAATCTAAGCAACGATAAGCTCGCGCGTAGAATACCGTTTATTACTCGATCCACCATTACCGAGAGGGAATCAATTCATTCGCACGTATCAATATCATACGCCATAGCCAATTTCATCCCTTAATGACGATTACAGGATTTTACGAGAATTCCTGTAAGGATGATCAAAATTTACGACTGAATTTATAACTATAAATATTACAGTCTACAAGAATTCAGATGTAATAATTGAAAATTTTCATTCAGAATTAAAAGAAAAAAATTGTATGTAAGAAAAATGGTGACTAAAAGAAAAATAATAAATCGAAAGATATTAAAACTCAGAGTAAAAAAAAAGTCCAGTAGAATTTCAATCTGCTCAAGTTAATGTTGCATTTTCAACCAAAAAATTTGAATTTTCAACTAAATGGTTCAATTTTCAATTGAAAAAAGATGAATTTTCAAGTGAAAATGAAATATTAAAATTTTTAGTTAGAAAACAAAATTTGATACAAAACCGGATTTTCAACAAAACAGTTCAATATTCAAACAATACGATTAATTTTCAACTATGAACATTAATTTCCTAACAAAAAAAGACGAATTTTCAATATAATACGCGAATTTTAAAATAAAAAGCCACATTTTTAACAAAAAATGGAAGTTAAATTTTTAGATTCAAAAATTAATTTTCAACGAAAAAATTGAATTTTTAACAAACAAAAAAAAAAACAAATTTTCTACCAAAAAGTTTGAATTTTTAACAAGATAATGAATTTAAAACTAAAAAAGGTATCTAAGAAGATTAATTTTCTACCAAACAAGACAAATTTTTATCAAAATACTTTAATGTTTGACAAAATAGTTAAATTTTGAAATAAAAAAAGATTCATTTTTAAATTGAAAATAAAATAATTGAATTTTTAGACATAAAATTAATTTTCAACCAAAAAGAACGAATTTTTAACAAAATAGTTAAATTTTCAACCACATAGATAAATTTTCTACCAATAAAGTCGAGTTTTCAATAAAATACATGAATTTTCGTGCCAAAAATATAAATTTTCATCTAAAAGTGAAAAAATTAACTAAAAGGTCGAAAAAATTAATTTTCAACAACAACAAAAAAACAATTTGTTACAAGAATTTTCAACTGAAGAAAATAAATTTTTAACTAAAAATGAAACAGTTCAATTTGCAAAAAAAAAGAATAACAAAAATAGTTCATTTTTCAACCAAAAAAGTGCATTTTCAACCAGGAAAATTAATTTTAAAAGAAATGAATTTCAAACCAAGAAGATAATTTTCTATCAAAAAAGACAAATTTTCCACAAAACACATCAAATTTCGATTAAATAGTTGAATTTTTAAGGAAAAGGGAAAAAATTGTAACTAAAAATGAAATGGTTGAATTTTCAGATGAAAAATTAATTATAGTTAAATTATCAACCATACAGTGGAATTTTCCACCAAACAAGTAGAATTTTCTAATAAGCAAGTCGAATTTTCTATCAAACAAGTCGAATTTTTAACAAAATACATGCATTTTCAACTAAAAAAAAAACAGATTTTTTAATAAAAATAAAAAAGTTTACATTTTGAGTCGAAAAAATGCAATAAAAAAAAAAGTTAAATTTTCAACCAAAGAGATGAATTTTTAACCAACAAGAGTAGGTTTCTATCAAAAAAGATGAAATTTCCACAAAACACATGAATTTTTGACTGAACAGTTGAATTTTGAAAGAAAAAAGAACAAATTTTAACTAAAAATGGTAAAGTTAAATTTTCAGGCAAAAAAATTAATTTTTAACCAAACAGAACAAGTTTTCAATAAAATAGTTAAATTTTCCACCACAAAGTTGAAATTTCTACCTAATAAGTCGAATTTTCAACAAAATACATGAATTTTCATCTGAAAAAGATAAATCTAGAAAAAATGAAAAAGTTAAACTTTTAGTAGAAAAAATAGATTTAAAAAAAAGTTAAATTTGCAACCAAATATGTAGATGAATTTCAAAAAAAGAAGATTAATTTTCTACTAAAAATTCGAATTTTTCAACAAATTACATGAATTTTTATCTAAAAAATATAAATTTTCAACTAAAAAGTTAAATTGTCAAATAAAGGGCATTTTTGAACCAAATTGTTCAATTTTCAAGCAAAGAAATAAGTTTTCAACTAAAATGATGAATCTTCACGCAAAAAAAATTAAATTTTAACCATGTAGTTGAATTTGCAAACAAAAATGGAATACTTAAATTTTCAGTTAAAAAAATTAGATTTCAAGCAAAAAAATACGAATTTTCAACAAAACAGTTAAATTTTCAACCAAAGAAATGGAGTTTTATTCAACGAGTTTAATGTTTAACCGAAAAGATCAATTTTTCAAAAAGATTTTGATTTTAAATCAAAATTATTTCTACTAAACCAGATGAATTTTCGAACCAAAAAGAGGAATTTTCAACAAGAAAATATGAATATTGGTAAACAAATTGTTGAATTTTCAACAGTAAAAGACAAATTTTCAACAAAAACAGTTAAATTTTTATCAAAAAAGAATTACGCTTTAACAAAATTGTTAAATTTTCAAAAATAATAAAATTTTTAGTCAAATAATTAAAATTTTAAACCAAAAAGATGAATTCCTGCCCAAAAATATCACAGTAGATTTAAAAAAAAAAAAAAAAAGTTAATAAAAAATAGTTGGATTAGTTGGGTTACACACGAAAGAATTCGTTTGAGTAAAATTTGGTGAAAGGAGGGTTGGGGGAAAGAAGCAAATCTTATAAGGTATTTTAGGGGACGTTGGAAAAATACGTAACACTTTTTGCTGATAATTTCGATTTATCATTGGCCCCCTCTCCCTAAAAGCGTTAAATACTTTTTAAATAGCCCCTTAAATAGGGGGGGGGGGGTCAGTAAAACAACTTACGTATTTTGTTAATGACCCCTTATGATGGGTAAATTTTTTTTGCAAATGATGCAAATTTGCATGAGAATACATTTGAGTGGTCTGCGAAGGGAGATATCGAATATCAGAGGGAGTGGAGTGAATCAGCAATGGGAGAATGTTGAACGTAAATGTGCATGAACGATCGCGAGGATGCGACGGCCGACGGGCAATCAACGTAAATCACTTGGTTGATGCTCAATTTAACAAGAAGGGCTATTATGATCCTGGTTTCGAGTAACGAGCACAGGGAGCGACTCGCGACTCCTAACGATAAAAGTCGATTCTCTTTTCGATAATGAAATTTTCCTATCCCTCCATCTTCAATTACTCCTTCAGATCACTTCACAAGCTTCATCCAACAAGCATCCAAGCCAAATCAACCCGAAACCGAAAAAAACAGAAATTTAAATTCAAATTTCCCGCCGGAATTTGCTCAGCTAGCTGAAATAGATTGCGCTAGCTGCTCTAGTCAAAGTTCCGCGAAAATTCAAATTGCATAAGAGAAAACTTGCTTTTTCATTAATTTTTTTAAATACTTTTCAGTTGAAAAAATTATTCTTAAATAAAAGAACGAAGTTGTAACAAATGGTTAAATTTTTAACGAAAGAGATAATTAAATTTTAAACAAATAATAAAATTTGTGCACAAAAAAGGTGAATTTTCAATTATGAATATGATAGTTGACTTTTCAATCAAAAATAATTAACACAAGCTTCATTAAACAATCATCCAAATCAAATCAACACGAAACCGAAAAAAACATTTCAATTCAAATTTCCCGCCAGAATTGGCTGTGCTAGTTGAAACAGAATGCGCTAGCTGCTCTGGTCAAAGTTCCGCGAAAATTCAAATTAGATAGAAGAAAAATCTTTTCTTTTTTTTTTAAATTTAAAGTAACAATAAAATTGTTTATTTTATTTCTGAAAGAATGTAAGAAAAGTTTTAAATTCCTGAAATTTTAAGTAAAATCATTGCATTTCCAACTAAACAGATGCAGTTTTTAACCTAATAGTTGACTTTTTATCCAAAACGATTAATTTTAAACTGACGAAATTATTATTCTGCCAAAAAACATGATGAATCAACAAAACACATGAAGTTTTAACCAAAAAGTTAAATTTTTAACAAAAAAAAACTACCATATTAGGGGTTATGTTTACGTGTGGCTCCACGATTCTGGCGCGAAATTCAAATTTCAATTGGATTCTAGAAATGTAAATCGGCCTGAAGAGCTGAGCAATAGAACGATTGTGGGTGAAGGGAAGGTGCCTTTGACACTCGGATAACCCTGTGCATTTACCGCCAAGCACCAAACTAATCGAAGGTTCACAAACAGTTGCACGTCGATCCCTCGCAAAGTGCTTTTCAGCTTGTTTAGGCGATTACCGATTGTTGGGTTTCCCAAACCACATCTTCAATTTAAGCTCTAATCTTCATATGAAAAAAATTCAAAATTCGCGCCTGATTGACTTCATAAACAGAGGCTATCCAACTACGATTATGGCGCGAAATTCAAATTTGTTTAATGAGAAACCCACTTTCACCCCTGAAAATTCTAGGAGTCTTTAAAATTCAGAATAAGCCGAGCACTGTGACGTAGATTCGTCCTTGTGTCGGTACAAGTATCGCATCCTGACACGGTGACCCCCTCAAACCCCCTCAACCCTCGTCACTTCTTATCGCTCCCGAAGCGCCGTTCCATCCATCTTCTTTTCTTTCCATTTTCTTGGAGGAGCCCTCTCGTATCCAACATCACCAACGCCAACTACCACATCGAGCCTGAGCCCTCTTCCTCTCTGCCCTGTAAACTCCAACGGATACCCCCGAACCCCCGATTCACCCCCCATGGTCCCAGAGTAACCCTCTGCCCTCGGCTTTTCTCCTTTCCCCTCGATCCCCTCGCTCTGTTCACTAATTGCACATTCTTCGCATAGTTTCGCCACCCTCCGGGGTTGTAGTCAACTTCCCCTACCCCCGAACCACCCTCAAAATCCAGGCTCCATCGCTACCCTAGGTACTAACCCCCCTCCAGCCCCCCTTCACCCTACAACCTAACGGCCCACAAACTCAACTCCGTTCAACCGTCTCTCTTCCTCGTTCTACTTCGCTTCTTCTCACACTCCTCACTACATCGCCCTTTCCACCCCCAGGAGCGTAGTTTGAAATATCAAGCGAGGAAGCGCGATTTTTAAGGGATTCTCTGTTTAGAGCAAAATTTAGTTTATTATTTGCGGATAACTCTTGAACTTCTCAAAACGAACTTTAAAATTCGCGCCACAAAATGTTTGAATTTGAGGTGATGTTTATGTGTGACACAGGGGCAACGGCGGGAAATTCAAATCTTAACAACTTGATCTCACGCGAGATTAAAATTTTAAAATCTGTTCTTCGCTTATTTCAATTAAAAGCGTTTTTCTCCCTGTATCAATTCTGCGGAAATTTTAATTTAATTTGGTTAAGAAAACTTTAGATTTTTTAAGAATTAAGAGTTTCGAGCAAAATTTGTCTGTTTAACTTTATTATTTGCTTCAGACTCTGAAACTCCTAATAACGGATTTCAAAATTCGCGGCAAAAAGACGTTCAAATTAGAGGTTATGCTTAAGCGTGGCACTCGTATTCTGGCGGGAAATTCTAATTGTAAAATCTTAACTTTTTCACAAAGTTAAAAACTATGTTCTAAAACTAAATAAATATTATTTTTAAACCTCTAATTTAAAAATACAATCATTGTCCATTTATCTTCAAGTGTTGCAGTACAATTTTAATAATTTGACGCGAGATTCAAATTGCAAAATCTCTTCCTCGCTTTTTTCAATGAAAAGCGATTATTCACTGTCTCAATTCATCGAACGATTTTAATTAATTTGGTTCAGAAACCTTTTACAATGATCAGCGAGCTGCCCTTTAACCCTCTCGAGAGCAATTTTCAGAAAATCCTGCAATTTGCAATCTCGTACAAAAGAACAGGTTTCGTGTTTAAGTGCCACTCGGATGAAATCACTGCAATTCGGTATCGTACAAATTGGCCTTCTAATCGATTAAATTGCACGGAGATTCGTCGGAATCGTTCACACTGGATAAATCCTGAACGCACGACTCTAATTTTCAACAATTACTGACAAACTCATGTGAGCCCTATTAAGACTTTATGTCTTATTATTTTTCTTAACATTTATCAAATTTCAAACTTTTATTAAAAACCAATTCATATAAATGAGATTAAGAGAGAATTAACAATTCAAATTTCGCGCCAGATTGGTAACACAATTAGAGGTTATGTATAACTGGCCCTTGAAATCTGGCGCGAAATTCAAACTGCATAATTCCCCACAATTAAGTTACTTAAATCCCTTGATACTTTTTAAAGTTGTTGAAAATTCTTTGGAATCTTTTAAAGATAACCTAAAACTATGAAATCTCTACTTCCCTGAATATTTTGTAATCTCTTGAAAATGCCTAGGAATCTTTTAAAATACCCTCAATTATTTCCAATCCTATGAAATCCTTTAAACCTTCTTAAATAATTAAGAGATTTTGTAATTTAAGTTTCGCGCCAGATTGGTAACACAATTAGAGGTTATGCGTAACTAAGAGCTCTTCGTTTCTGGCGCGAAATTCAAACTTTAGATTTCCCTACAATGAAGTTGCTTGAATTCTCTTTCACCTAAAGATCTAAAATTGAAAAAAGGTAACCATTTTATCGGAAATAGTTCCCATCTAGGTAAATGTTCCTATAGGAACATAAAGATCAGCCTTGTCGACAAATAACAAAACTTTTACACCCTCTAACTTCCTTTTATAAATTTTAGACGGTAAAAAATGTAAAAATAATAAGGGATCAGGAAGTAAAAGCCTTTCCCTTATGCTTTCCTCTAGTCAAAGTTCGCAGGTTCTTTATTGGTCACGTTATTCGCCCTTCGGTTGGAGAGACCGTCTCCAAAACCCACAGCTTGGAATAACCCCGTAAAACGCGTCGTAAAATGGAAAGAGATTAAACCGATGGCTTCGGGAACGCGGGAGTATATATTCGTAGATTTACGATGACGATAAACGGGATTACGCGTTCCGTAAACCTTGAACGATCATTCGAGTAAGTCGCATAGTTACGTATAGCCGTTTTCTCCCACAGTACTTCCTGTATTTTCCCTTGTGATTTTCTCATAAAAACTTGTTGCGGTCTACATTTTATTTTAGGAATCAGTCACAGATCTAGATTAATAAGAGATTAATCAATCTTGAAAAAATGTAAAGATATTTGAATTTCGCGCCATAATCGTAGTGCCACACTTCAACATAACCTCTACAGTGGAAACGCAAAACCTCATTTTCAAAATCCCGTGAAAAGAGATGATACCTTCAGCCAAAAAAATACATTTCAAAGAAAATAATTCCACTTTTACCCAAGTAGTAGAATTTTCAATTCAAAAAAATAAATTTTCAACCAGAGACGAATTTTCACCTAAATTGATGAATATCCACTAAATAGTTGCATAGCCAAAAGCGATTCGAATTTCCCGCCATAACGTTAGTGCCGCATATAGACATAACCTATAATTTTAAACGATTCTGGCGCGAAATTTAAATTTAGAATTCTCTTGAATTGGATTTAGCAAAATTGGATCATATTTTTAAGGAAATTATTTTTAAAAATCGAACGAGGGATTGAAATTGACAATCTGGCATAAAGATTAAGATAAAATGAGACGCAAATTCAAGCGAAATCGGCCAACGTCGTAAATTAATATTCATATACGTACATGAATTCGCATAGGGAAATTTTTATATAAAAAAAGGACTTTTGTCTGATTTTTAAATGAACTATTACTTCTAAACTATTTAACATTTTTTAAGTTTCTAGGCCTTATTTTGAAGCGAAATTTCTGCACATCTAATTGAAATCATCTACACATTTGTGTACACATCTAACATGAATTGAAGAATAGATATAAGGCGATTTGAATTTCGCGCCATAATCGCAGTGCCACAGTTAGAGATAACCTCTAATTTGGCAACGATTCGGGCGCGAAATTTGAATTTAAAATTTCCTTTAATTGGTTTTAGTCAAAAGGGGATAATAGTTTGAAGGAAATAATTTGAAAAAATAGAGCGCAGAATTGAAACTGACAATCTGGCATGAAGATTGTGAGAAAATAAGACGTAATTTCAAGTAGAAAGGGCCAAAGTCGTGAATTAATATTCATTACGTCGAAATGGCAGCAGGCGGCCGCTCGGCTGCGTAAATATGAAACAACGCTTCCTCGCTACCGTTGTTGCGCTAATTAAAATACCTAGCTGCCTTCTGCTGGTAAAAGGCGAGCCTCAGGAATGACGGCTCGTCTCGAAACTTTCCCGGAAAGATGGAAGTCTGGTCTGTCACTTCCGAGCACTAAGGCTTTCTTCTCTACTCAGAAACTTTTCCTTTTTCCGGCGAGACCTCAGTTTTTAATCAAAAGCTGAACACTCCTCTGAACCTCGCAACAAATTTTTTCATTTTTTTCAGATTTTTTGAAAAAAGGTCCCAAGGCTAGTATGATTTTTACCAAAAATAGGGGAATAAATTATTTTAAATAAAACGGATTTATGGGTACCACACTGAATTCATATATAATATAAAATATATTGTATTTTCAACAAAAAAGTTATGTTTTTGAACTGCAAAGTCGAATTTTTTAGAAATCAATTGACTTCCAAACCTACAAACATGAATTTTAAACCAATAGGTCGAATTGTAAAAAAAAAAGATTGAACTTCAACCAAAAAAAATTGCATTAAATAAATAGTTATATATTTAGGCTAAAAAGACAAATTTGTTAAAAGAGAGTCGAATTTTTAAACAAGTTCAATTTTCAAACCAAAAAGGCGAAATGTTTATAAGACACTTAAGTTTTCCACCAGGAATTTTAGTACCAAAAAGATGAATTAAAAAAAGAAGATGGCTTTTTACCAAAATAGACGAATTTTCAAAAAAGTAACTAAATTTTCAACCTTCAAAGATGAATTTTCAACTAAGAAATATGTCTTTAACAAAATTGTGGAATTATCCATGAAATAATTAAATTTTCAACAAATTAGTTGAATTTTTAACCAACTAGTTGAATTTTCTAGCAAAAAAAAAAAGAATTTTTCAGAACACCCTTGAACCAACAATGGAATAGTTAAAATTCCAGTTAGAGAAATTGACTTTTAGCAACAAGAATTTTGAAAAAATAGTTAAATTTTCAACCAAAGAAATGAATTTTCCACCAAAATCATGAATCTCCAAACAAAAATTATTTTTAACAAAGGAGTTTAACTTTCAACCAAGTAGTTGAATTTTCAAATAAAAATATGAATTCGCAACGGAAACTGTAAAAGTTGATATTTCCGTAAAAAAATATTTAAATTTTCAATAAAAAATCAGTTGAATTCAACAAAAAAAGATGAGTTTAAAACAAAAAATTTAATAGTTGAAATTTCAATCAAAAAGAATTTGTATTTAAAATTAAAAAAAAAAACAGTTGTATTAAACCAAAAAAAGACGAATTCTCAATAAATGAATTGAATTTTCTAACAAATAATAGAATTTCTGACACAAAAGACCAATTTTCTACAAAACAGTTGAATTTTTAACAAAAAAGTTTATTTTAAAGCAAATAGTTGCATTTTCAACTAAAAACGAGCAATTTTCAACCAAAAATGGAATAAGTAAATTCTCAGTTCAAATAAATTAATCTTCAAAAAAAAGAATTTTCAAAAAATAGCTTAATCTTCAACCAATAAAATGAATTTTCAACAAGGTAGTTTAAACCAAAAGAGATGGATTCTGAACCAAAAATATAATAGTAGACTTTTCATATTTAAAGATTGCCTTTCAGCCAAACAAGATCAATTTTTATTTACAAAATATGATTTTTCTATTAAACAATGAATTTTCAATCCAAAAAGAGGAATTTTCTATCAATTTTAGATATTTTCTTACTGGGTTCTATTTAGTTCTATTTGTATACCATTAAGCCATTTCCCTTTCAGGGTAGGCGTGACACTACCCGATTCGGGTAGTGTTTCTAGGTGGATAGTTTTCTTGTAGTTATAAAATAACTACAAGTTTGGGCTCACCAGATTTTTTTATATTCTGTTTAGTTCGCATTTAAGCGAAAAAAACGACAGAAAGTGCAAGAGGGGAAAAGTTTCTTAAAAACAGGGTAAAAAAGATAATTTTTTATGCGGAAAGAGAGAAATAAGGTAGCAATGTGCCGTTCAAGTCTTAATCAAAAACTTTCACTTTGAAAGTTTGAAAACACATTTTAAATCAATTTATTAGGAAACTTATGAAAATGGTATAAATTCAAAACTTTCAGTAAATTTGGCACTTTAGAGCAAGATAAATTAGAAGATAAAAATAAAATAATGAATAGTTCTTATAAAAACACGTATAAAAAGGGTTTTTTTGATTGAATTATTATAAATCCTGACAAAAATTTCAAAATTGCCGCCAATCGGATCTAAGGTAGGTTATGTTGTCAAATGCCTAAATGGCTTAAATTTCATAAGTTTCATTCATTTTGAAACTTTTCATTGAAACTTTCGACCGAAAATTTCAAAAAGCATAAATTTCTGAAACAACAGTATTCCCAATTCGGCTCCCCAGCTGTACTGCGCATGCGCCACATCAAAAGTGTCATTGGCTGTATACGGCGCGATTTTTTGAAGTTATTAAATGTGCAAATCAATTTTTTATAATAATTCATCATTGTAGAATAACTTAAATTAATTTTTAGATCACAAAATGGTCTTTTAAAGTGAGAGGTAAATTAACAAATTGATTTTCCTCTTTAAAAATAAATTATTGATTTTAAATTTTTAAAAAAAGGAAGGGTTTTTGACCAATGTGAATTCCAAATAATTCAGAATATTTTTTAGTACTCAATAATAATTATATATTGCAAAAAATTGATTTGCAACATTTAATCCTTTCAAATAAACGCGCGATCAACATCCAATGAGACTGCTGGTGCGACGCATGCGCAGTTAGGTCTGAATTCTTGAGGTTATGTGCCGATCGTAGGATTTTGGCGCGAAATTTGAATTTGGATATTACCCTTTTTCCCTCTAGACACAAGAAGAAGAGAATTGGAGAAGAATTTCGCCGACAAAGGGGTGTTTATTAATGAGTGGCCTTTCGAAATGGCTCTCGGCCTCGGGAAATTTTGTGGACCATACTGAGAACATTTCACTCTCTGTATTCGTATGGGACTCGCTTGCCACCTATTACGTTCAAGTTTAATTAAACTCCACGAGATGTCAAAGGACTCGCCATGTCGACAAGACGGACAATGCGGACGCAGATTATTACATCGCCCTCGTCCTGCTCCAAGCTCTGGATATCCGGACGACCTCCACGAGAGATGCGTTCTCTTATGTGATAAATTTCTCTGTGTGAGTGATAAATTTCTGTGTGTGTGAGACGAGTTACGTCTGTTTATTGCTCTGTCAACTCAACTTTTGTGCGTGTGTGCGTTTAGCTACGAGGATCCTGAGCGGAGAATGCGACACACACAAAGCGTTACTGACCTCGTCAGTTGTTGAATAGAAACCTTCAAGATGAGAAGTCGAGGCGAATTGGATTTTGTGATATCAGAAATTGGGCCAAATCTCCTCTCTCTCGAGAAAAGGAAATCTTGCAATTTGAATTTCGCGCCATAGATATAACCTCAAATCCGAGGCAGCTTTGGCGCGAAATTTAAACAGTCAGATAGTTGGATTTCTACAAAATAACTCACTTCTCGTCAATAAATGCATTGAAATCCATTAAAATATTTTTATATTCCTTGAAATATTTTAAATCTCTTGAAGATGCCACGGAATATTTTGAAATACACTAAAATATTTCAAACCCTTCTCAATATCTCTTCACATTGTTCAAATCATTTTAAAATTATTTGAATCTTTTAAAATTCCCTAAAATATTTCAAATCTTTTGTAATCTTGTGAAATCCCTTGAACCTTTTTTAAAACTGTTGAAAATTCATTGAAATTTTTAATAATACTCTAAAATCTTTAAAATCCTTTCGAGGCACTTGAAATGATTGAAATTTATTAAAATGTTTGGATTTTTGTAAAGATCTTAAAAATTCCTTGAAATTTTCAAAAATACGGAAGTAGTCGATTATTTGCATCTTTCTTGAAAGATTTTCGCATTTTTTCAAAAAAGTTGAAAAAAGGCGAAAAAGTCACACGTGAAAAGAAATTGTAAAAGTAATTCATCCGTCTGACTAGAACGACTTTTCTACTTGACAGAACCCGCACTGCTTGCCTCGCCTAAGAGGCCTTTCACTACTTAAATTCAATTTACTTGAAAAAAGTAAATGACCAAAATTAAATAATTTTAAACCCAAAAAGTGATTAAAATTGACTGAAAGTGACTAATGTCCTTTTTAATTCAAAACAATTCGGTTTAAATAAATTTAAAAAGTCCAGGAAATTCCATCCATTTCTGTCGAATTGGAAACATTTAGAAGAATTCAGGGGAACTGAAGATGATGAAATTCTAATAGAATTCAAGTGAATTGGAGTGAACTGAGAAGAATTTAAGGGAATTTAAAAGAATTCGTTAAAATTCATACAAATTTAGGTAAATTCAAAAAAACAACTTAAAAAGAACAATAAAATTAAAAAAATTCACGTGAATTTCGAGGAATTCAAGGGGAGTGAATTGAGAAGATTTCAAGAGAATTCGAGAGAATTTAGTGACATTCATACAAATTCAGTCTGTATCTATTCACAAATAATTCAAGCGAATGAAATAAAATTATTTAGATCCAATAAAATTGCACTGAATTCAGATAAATGGAAGTGAATAGGAATGAAATTCATAAAAATTGAAGTGAATTGACAATAATTCGAAAATTTTAAAAAAATTAATTGAATTTCTTAAATTTGGAGTGAATTTAGAGAATTTCAAGGAAATTCAAAAGAATTTAATCAAATGTCTAGGAATTCGATGTTTTTTATGACTTCAGGGTGAAATAAAAAATATATTTAAAAAAATCCATTAAATTGAGTGAATTGAGAAGAATTCAGAGAGAATAAAAATTGAAGACATTTCCAAAGGATACAAAAGAATTAAAATGAATTTAGGATGAATTCCAAATGAATTCACAAGGATTGAAGAAAGTTTTAAAAATCCAAAATATTTATTTTAGTAAAATTGGAGGTGTTTGAGAAGAATTCAACGGATTTCAAGTAAATTTGAAGAAATTGATATGAATTCGAGATGAATTAAATGTAATTCAAGTGAATAGAATCGAATTTTTGAATTAGAAAAAATTTCATTGAATTCAGATAAATGAGAATGAATAGAATTATTGAATAAAAATCTGAAAAAAATCCATAAGAATTTAACGTAAATTCAAAAGAATTCAATAACATTCAAAAATACGTATAGAACTGAATTCAATAATGGTTTCGCTATGGGTTCTCTGTTCTAATTTATTGAAAGAAAAGTTACTAAAGTGATATTTTCATTTAAGAAAGTGACTATAGTGACTTTATTTTAAAAACATAACTGAAAAGTGCATTTGCATTTGTTATTAAAACAAATGCAAAAGAATTCCCAACAAATTTTTTTTTACGAATTCAGGAAAAACTAAAGAAATGACAGAGAATTCTAAATTAATTTAAATTAATTGAAAATATCCAATAATCCAAAATATTCCAGTGATATCAGTAAAATTCGAGTAAATTGTGAAGAAGTCAAGGGAATTCAGGAGAATTCGAAAAATGAGGCTGATTTCACATAATTGGGACTCAATGGAATTCAGGGCGAATTCAAGAGGATTTAAGTGAATTAAGAAGAAATTTTAACAAATTGAAAAAAAACTATTAAATTAAATTCGAGTGAATTTAGAGGATTTAGGGGAATAAAAAAAATTCAATTGAATTTTTTTAAAAATTCCTTAGAATTCAAGGTCAGTTTAAAAGACTTAGGGTGAATTAAAAAAATAGTCGTTACCCTTGGGTTCCTTTTAATTTATTTATAGCAGTGACTAACCTGGTCTTTCTATTTAAAAAAAAAAGACTCAAGTAGCAATAATACCGGGGAATTTTTCTGAAAAAAGTTATTTTCATTTTTTTTTTTAATTTTAAAAAGAAGCGAGTTTAAAAAGATCTCTACGAGAATCGTGAGAAAGGTCTCGGAGAACGTCGACGGCTACGACTACTTACGTAGGAAATTCGCTCCTTTCTTTTCCCCTTTGCGGAGGAAAAACGACGTAGTCGCGGAGAAATTCAATATTTGCATGTCCGTGACATGTAGAGTCCATGGTGCAATCTTCCGTGCGACGGGGAAGTATTCCGGATGAGAGAGAAGCATGGGAACTGCGAAGAGGGTTCCGGGGGTGGAAAGTGGGTTCCGGGGGTGGCAAGAGAGGAAGATGTGAATGGGGACCAGGAGGAGGCGGGAGGAGTAGTGTCCAGTTATTGACCGGCGGAAGGAGGGTGTCGCGTCTCAGTGCCTCCAGGGACCGTCGCCTCCGTTCCTATCAACGTAATGTCGACTAAGGTCGCCTTCCTCGGCCCCCAGATCTCGCCCCCGATCCCATCTTCACTCCCCAAGCACGCAACAGAAAATCCACCCTCAAAATCCTTCATAAAAGCCATTTCGCATTCTAAAACCCACTTCGCACCATTTAGAGTCATTTATCTTGTTCCAATTTTTTATCCAAATAGAAGGAGTCTTTCAATTCAAGTGAATCAATCATTTATAGTAGGGGGAAAAGTCCTCGTTTGGTTTAAAGAGAAGAAAAACGATTTCGAAATTTGAATTTCGCGCCATGGAAATCGTAAAGCCACGCTTGAACATAACCTCTAATGGCATTCTGGCGCGAAATTTGAATTTCAAAATAGATTTGAAAAATAAATCTTTTGAGAATAGGGATCGGATCTTCCCATTCGGAATCGATTCTCTTGAAGCTAAAGTGTAATATTGCAGGAGAAATTCATTACTGGAACTGGGTAAAAAAAGGATCTCTCTGGAGGAGGCAGTGAAAAGGACTCGGGCAAAGGGAATTTGCCAGTTGATTTTCTACTTCACAATACTAAGCAAGTTACATTTGAATAATTTCAATTTAAAAATTAAATATTTTGAATTTGAATTTCGCGCCACAATAGAGGAGTTGACCAGTCGTTAGGCAGCGCAGCGCTAGCTACTCTCGTAAAGTTCCGCGAAATTTCAAATTGGATAAATGTAAAACTGACTTTTTCATGAAAATTAATAATAAAATTGTTTAGTTTATTCATCAAACAAAGTAAAAGTATCAGTGATTCAGTTTAAAAAGAAAAATATATATTTTATGTACGTTTACATAATTTTGGTTTTTTTTTTGTATTAAACACATTACAGCTTAGAGGAAAGTCCAACAGAAATTCGATCTATTCAAGTAAAAGTATCGTGTTTAAAAAAAAATAAATTTTTTACCAAATAGTTGATTTTTCAACAACAAATGAAACAGTTAAATTTTCAGTGGTAACAATAAATTTTTCATAAAAAAAACAAGGAATTTTCAACAAAATGGTTAGATTTGGAACCTAAGAAAAATATTTTTCTACCAAAAAGATGATTTTTCAACCAAGAAGAATAATTTTCAACCAAATACATGAATTTTCAAGCATACAAATGAATTATCAACTAAAAAATATGAAGTTTGAAATAAAAAGATTAATTTTCAACTAAAAAAGATAATTTTCAATCGAAAGTCGAATAGTTAAATTTTCAGTCCAAAAAATTCATTAAAAAACAACAACAAATCTTTAACAAAACAGTTAAATTTTCAACCAAAGAAATCAATTCTCAACCAACATATGAATTTTTAAACAAGAAGATTAATTTTCTATTAAAAAAGATGTATTTCAATAAAATAAATGATTTTTTAACCAGAAAGTTGAATTTTAAACTAAAAATGATAAATTTTTCACGAAAAATGAAAAAGTTAAATATTCACTTGAAAAAATAACTTTCAACCAAAACAAAATGACTATTCAACACAATCGTTGAATTTTCATTCAAATAAATGAATTTTCAACTAAAACGATGAATCTTCAACGAAAAAAATAAATTTTTTATAAATTAGTTCATCTTTCAACCAAGTGATTGAATTTTCATATAAAAAAGATCAATTTTCAACGAAAAATGGAATAACAAAATTTGTAACCAAAGGAATTAATTTTCTACCAAAAGATGAAATTTTAACCAAGAAGATTAATTTTCTACCAAGAGTAATTAAAAAAATTAAACTATTAATTTTTTTCTTTTCAAACTGAATGAATGACATTTTTACTTTGTTTTATAAATAAAGTAAACAATTTTACTATTGATTTGTATAAAAAAAGGAATTTTTGTTTTATCGGATTTGAATTTTCGCGCAACTTTGACCAGAGCAGCTAGCGCGATCTATTCCAGCTAGAAAGACTAAATTTGGCGCGAAATTTGAATGTTAATTTTTGTTTAGACGGTTTTAGGCTGATTTGACTTGAATGATTGTTGGATGAAGTTTTTGAAGTGATTTGAAGGAGTAATACTGAACAATTTCAAATTTATTGTTTCAATTTGCAAAATAAAACACTTGAAATATGAATTTCGCGCCATAAGTGTCAAGGTCAGGCTTAAACATGACCTCTAACTTCGATTTCACTGTCGCGCGAAATTTAAATTAAAATGTTTAATATTATTGCAAATCGTCTGGCTATTCAGCAAATGCACCTGGAAAGACCAGTGATATTAATTTGTTTTACTGCCACTTTGAAGGCTCTAAAAAATAAAGGAAGAATCGAGGGACAAGTTCTCTAAGAGGATCGAAAAAAATCTGCAGTTTCTATCAACCTTTAAAGCAAAGCAAAAATTTGTTATTTGAATTTCGCGCCATAATTGTCCAGGCCACGCTTCAACATAACCTCTAACTTTGAGTTCATTCTGGCGCGAAATTTAAATTTGACTATTATTAATCCCTTCCAGAACAATTTTTTATCACCGAGAGTTTCCAAAAACAGCCTCAAGATCAATCTCAGAAAAACTGAACAAAATAAAAAATACGGAATCGACTCTTTTGAAGCTAAAGCGTAATATTGCAGGAGAAATTCATTACTGGAACTGGGCAAAAAGAGAATCTCGCCGAAGAAGGAAGCGAAAAAGACTCGGGCAGTTGCCAGTTGATTTAATTGCAAGTCAGAAAGACATAAAGTGGAGATTCGGGGCAAAGTCGGAAGACGGAGCGAAAAGCGATTGAGAGAAACGAGTAGGAATCGGAAGGGTCGAAGTTGAAAAAAGGCGAATGCCAGTTTGGAGAGATGCGAAGGTAAATTGCCTCGAGATATTTAATCCCGGGGAAAGGGTGATCGTTTATTGGCTCTCGGTGGGAGCAACGAAGCGCGAGGTCGGATGAAATAAGTTTCCGAAGGATCGATGGGCAATCGCGTTAAGCCATCTTCGCGCCTCGTTATCCTTTGTTTCCATCGAAAACGACGGCCACCACTGTCAGTTCCGTTTACGTCGAAAAAACCAGCTCACGTAATCGAATTTATTGCTTCCACTTTAACCAGGTGTCGACCACTACTTTCGCCACCTACGATTCCTTCAACTTCCGACCACTAATCCTCTTCTGTCTTCACTCACTTCCAAACTTCTCCAATTTCTCATCGGAACTCTAAACAATGATCAGAAAGTCTCCATTTTGGAAAAGAAACTTTTCTTCAGAAAGACTCTTTTTATCGATCTTTCAGAGCTTCTGATTCTCTTCTATTGTGGCAGAACTTTAATAACTTTGGCTCCTAAATCGTCTTATTTTTCGGATAAAAGGAGTTGAATCAGTCCGGATTTTCACTTTCTGGTCTTTAACGTCGGCAATTGGAAAATTAAATATTTGTAATTTGAATTTCGCGCCACAAGTGTGAATGCCACACTTGAACATAACCTCTAACTTCGATTTAATTCTGGCACGAAATTTAAATTAAAATATTTATCTTAGAAAAATTTGTTACTTCTAAAGCCGCCATTCAAGTTTAATTGCTTCTAAAACAAGTTTTCATATTCGACAGTTTCTAAGAACAGCCACAAGGACAATCTCAGGAAAATTAAAAAAAAATCAAAAATACGGAATCGATTCTCTTGGAGCTGAAGTGTTGTAGCTCAAGTCTTTTGTGTTCTTTTTCGGTTGGAAGGACTTGAATCAATCGAGATTTTCACTTTCTGGTCTTTAACTTTGGTATCCCATAAAAGTTGATAACAACATAAAAAGCTTCTCGAGACATTAGAAGATGAAATTCCTTCTTTGAGAGTATCAAATTTTTGAATTGGAAGTTTGATTTGACCCTTTTTTTAATTACATTGTTGTCGAAAATCTAATTGGTTGCGACACTGCGTGGATATAACTCCGAGTCATACCGTTAAACAAAATAACGAATGATTTTAATACTTTGAAAAATAAATTTTTATCAAAAATTTAAGATTTCAAAATATTTCAAATGATTTGATAAAATTTCAACAACAAAAAATGTAGAAGATTTTAAAGCAATTTTTTTTATTTTGCAACATTGCAAAATTTTAGAAAAAATTCGAATAAGTTTCAGAGATATTTATAAGTTTTAAAAAAGATTCAAAGATAATTTGAAAATTAAAAAAAAAATGTAATTTTAAAGAACTTAGATTTTTCAAGATTTTCAGCAAAAAGTTAAAAAGCTTTTTAAAAATTTGGTAAGTTTTCAAGAGAATAAAAAAATTTCTAGAGATTTCTAGGAACATTTAAAATTATTTCTTATTTGGAAAAATTAATGCTAAGAATATTTTAAAAAGATTTCAAAAGATTTCAAAAGATTTCCAAATTTTCAATAAAATTTTTAATTTTGCAGAAATTTTTTTCAAATTTTAGGAAAAATTCGAACAATAATAATTGAAAATTTAAAAATATTTGAAAAAATTGAAAACAAGACGTAGATTTTTAAATAGACCGAAAACAATTTGGAAGCTTATTAAGAATTTTGAAAGGTTTCAAGAGAATACAACAATTTTCTTAAGATTCCTGGGAATATAAAACTTTTTAAGGCCGAATTTGTCAATTTTGCTAGATTACAAAATAAAAATTAACTAAGTTTAAGTGATATTTAGATGTTTAACAAAAATTCAAAAATAAGTTAAGATTTGAAAACATTTTTAAACATTTCTAAACAAACTGTATATTTTTGAAGATTTTGAAAAAAATTTTAGCAGCTATTTAAGAATTTCGAAAGGGTTTAAGAGAATGAAAAAGTATTCTTAGATTCCTGGTAAAAATTCACAAGATTTTTTATCTTGAAAAATAAATTTTATGCAAAAATTGAAGATATCAAAATATTTCAAATGATTTATTAAAATTTCAACAAAAAAGTTTTAAGTTTTTTAATCATTTCGAAAGTTTTCAAGAAAATAACAAATGTTTGCTAAGATTTCTGTTACAATTAAAAATAATTTTTTATCTTTAAAAATTAATTTTAAGAGAATATTTAAAAAGATTTCAAATTTCAAAATAATTTAAAGTTTGAAGAGATTTTTTCAAGATTTCGAAACAAAATTAAGAAGCTTTTTAAGAATTTCGAAAGGTTTAAAAATATTTATAAACTTGAAAATATTTCCGAAAATGTATCAGATATTTTTTTATTTTTTCCAAACTTCTGAAAGTCCTAAACATTTTTTAAACTGACTCTCACTTTTCCTAATGTTTTATAAAACCCTGTGAAATGAAAAAAGTTTTTTGAAATTTTCTAGATTATTTTTCGAAGTATCAGAAATTTTCGAAAAATCTTTTTGAATTTTCTCAAAAATTTAGGAAAATTATATCTATTTAACTTTAAAGAAAAACTGATAATACTTATTTCCTCATTTTCAGAGTTCAGAATATAATTTTATTTCTAATTCAAGTGTTCAACAACTTTTAATAGATAAATAGTATTTGGAAAATTTTATTTTGTATTAAAAATTATTTTTCCACTCAAACCGAAAAATGACACGCGCGCGCTGCGCACGACTGGCGATGCTGGTCTAATTAAAAACGAACGAGATGCTCAAATCCTTAAGAATCTACTTTTGTGGTTGCTGATAGCGGATGCGTCTCCCACCGCGTCGTTATTACTCGCTGCTGAGGTCAGTCTACGTGACCGACTCGATATTGCCCGCTACCAACACCATCGCCATTCACCATAGTCAACCATGAACTCGCCACCGAAGCAATAACGCCCCGACGCCGACTTCTTGGCGGCGATTCTTTTTATTC
>CAKNYM010052561.1:119168-131458 GCA_932195095.1 Andricus curvator
GCAATAACGCCCCGACGCCGACTTCTTGGCGGCGATTCTTTTTATTCGCCCAAAATATCCCTCATCTCGCACAAAAGGTTTTTTTAAAATGAAAAATAACAATTTCAAGCTCAAGTCTCTCTAAAACCAGTGAATGTTCTAATAATGCCTTAAAAAGTTGTAAAAATAGAGCTACTCTAACTTTAAAAGCAAAGAAAAAACTTTTCATTTTGAATTTCGCGCCACAGTTGTGAATGCCACACTTCACCATAACCTCTAACTTCTACTTCAATCTGGCGCGAAATTCAAATATTTAGGGTAGAAAAATCTGGATTTTCACCTGCGATCG
This sequence comes from Andricus curvator, assembly GCA_932195095.1. Lineage (NCBI taxonomy): Eukaryota > Metazoa > Arthropoda > Insecta > Hymenoptera > Cynipidae > Andricus > Andricus curvator. The sequence continues at coordinate 119,497 of CAKNYM010052561.1, forward strand.
ATATCACAGGTGCGTGTGGGGTACTATTTGAATAAATATGCATCGCCTTGGGACATATTTATTTAGATATATCGCTTTTAACGTCTGTACCGACCCAACCATGTCGTGCAACAAACTATCAATAGTGCGCCGGCACGAAAAAAGTGCATTGTTAAATGTCAGCTAGGTGCACTTTTACCACTCTACATGTTCACGGATCTTGTCGCTGACACAAATTGCTCATAAATCCGATTTACGTAAATACCAAACGATAAAAATGTCCACTCCAAACTTTCTCTAAGTTAATTTATATCACTTTGAGAGATTGAGAAATTTAAATTTCGCGCGAGGATTGAAAAGGCCGCACTTAAACATAACCTATAAGAGGTCGTCCATAAATAACGTTGTCACATTGAGGGGGAGGATGGTTTGCGAATTTTGCGGAAGATGGCACCTCTTTTAAAATTTTTTAAAGAAATATTTTTTTCCTGTTTTCAATAAACTTCCAGTTTTTTCCCCTTTTCTCGTTTTTTCGATTGAATGTACTTAGTTAAAAATTCATTTTTCTGATTAAAGATTCATCTCTAAGGTTGAAAAATGTACTATTCTATTTTTAGAAAATTAATCTTCTTGGTTAAAAATCATCTTTTAGGTTAAATGTTGAACTTTTTTTGCTGAAAATTCATTTTTTTAAAGATTCATCATTTTAGTTGAAAATTCATCTTTTTGTTTGAAAATTTAACTATTTTGTTGCAAATTCGTTGTATTGTTGATTGAGAATTAATTTTTTTAACTAAAAATGTAACAATTCCATTTTTCGTTGAAAATTGATATTTTTAATTGAACATTGATCTCTTCTAGTTGAAAATTCATGTATTTTGTTGAAAATTCTGTTTTTATATAGAAAATTAATCTTTTTGGTTGATGATTCAACTATTTAGCTAAAAAGTCGTTTTTTTGGTGGAATTCAAATGTTTTTTATTTCAAATTAAGTTGTTTTTTTAGTTGAAATATCAACTACTACATGCTTCATTGTAAATTAATATTTTTTGATTGAAAAATAAGACACTTGGCAGTCGAAAATTAAATTATTTTTTCGGATTAAAAATTGAACAGTTTTGTTGAAAATTCACGTATTTTGTTGAAAATTCGTGTTTTTTTCGTGGAACATTAAACTTCTTGTTGGTGGAAAATTCATATTTTTTGTTGAAACTTTAATTGCTTGGTTGAAAGTTGAACTACTTTTCTTTAAATTCATATTTATTTAAGATATACCTCCTTGGTTGAAAATTTAATTGTTTTGTTCAAAATTTTTTTTTTTTTTTAATTGAAAATTCAACTTTTTGGTTGAGGATTTCACTATTTTGTGAAAAACTCATTTTTTCCGTTTTCATTCAATTGGTTGACAGTTCGTCTTTCGCTAGAAAATTCATCTTTCATGGTAGAAAAGTCATCTTTCTTAGTTGAAAATTGAACTTTTTTTGGTTGAATTTTAACCTTTTCTGTTTAAAGATTCGTCCACTTGGTTAAAAATGTATTTATGTAGGACAAAAATTCAACTATTTTGATAAAGTCATTTATTTTTGTTCGAAAATTCAACTAGTGTTCTTTAAATTTGTCTCTTTTGCTTGAATATTATTTTTTATTCAAAAGAAATTATTTCCTTATTTTCTCTTATATATAATTGGTAACGCAATTTGTGCACGGCCCCTTATATCATATTAAGAAATTTGAATTTCGCGCGAGAACTGAAAAGGCCACAATTAATCATAACCTATAAGTTGAAGTTATTTAAAGCGCGAAATTCAAATGAGATAATTTTTAAAAATGATTTCTAGTGGCAGAGGATTATAATAACGGTATTTTAGTAGATAAATCAATTTATTTTGTTTCCTAATATGATTGGCGAGACTTTATGAGTCTATAAATTGTAGAGTTACTAATTTTCAAATCGCGTGATTTGTGGCCCGTGAAAGAGACAGTAAGAACCTTTAGCAGTCCTAATGCAGCTAAGTAGATACATCCTGAGGCATTGCACGCTTATATTCATTGTGGCTACTCAATCCAACTTTCTCTCTTCTCCTTCTCTGCTAGACTCCCTCGGATCCTTTGAATTAATATTCAGCGACGACATGATTTATTTTCCTGCAAATGCTCCTCTTGATTCTCTTCAGATTGATTTACTAAAGAATACTCCTTTTTTAAAACAAACAACATTTTTCCAATTTGAATTTCGCGCCAAAAAATTGTTGGTCCACACTTAAACCTAACCTCTATTTGCAACTTCATTCTCGCGCGAAATTTGAATCTGATATTTCATTCTCAAAAATTGACAATTTTGAGAAGGAAAATATGGGGGTTGAAAGGCATTAAAATGTAAAACACTTGAGTCTGCGGATCGAAAGCGTTTATCCCAGTGTGAAAATTCACCCTCACTTCCGTGGATAAAATGGTGAAGGAGGGAAATTCAATATTTGTACGTCCGGTGGCAAACACGCATGCAGGGAGAAGGTTGCGGTGTTTCGAAGGACGGGAACGTTAGTCGAGTCGTAAAACCATAGGGAGGAACGAAAAGCTTTCCATCGAATCTGAAGTAATCCTTCCTAAAATCACAAAAAGCTCAGAGAGATTCTTTTATTATTTACAACTCGTCACGGCTTTTCCTAAAACCTATGACCTTCTGATACATATGAAAAGATTTCTTTTTAAAAAGTATCTTAAAAATCAAATTTCGCGCCACAATGACATTTTTAGAGGTTATGATTGAGTGTGACCTTGCGATTTTTGTGGCGCGAAATTCAAATTGCAAAATCTTTTTTCTTCTATTTAAATCTGACGAGGACTTTTTTCCCAGACTATAAATGATTAAGTGACATCAGTTGAAAGACTTTTTTAATTTGGGTGAAGATTTGAAAATGATCAAATCACTATTTGAATATTCACTATTCGGATAATCACTATATGAGCATATCGGATTTGAAACATTCAAATCAACTGGCAACTTCGTCTTGCCGGAGTCTTTTTTAATTCCTCCTTCAGACAGATTCTCTTTTTACCTAGAGAATCGGTTCCGTATTTTTTATACTGTTCAGTTTTTCTGAGATCGATCTTGAGGCTGTTTTTGGAAACTCTCGAAGTTAAAAACTTGTTTTAGAAGAGATTAAACGCGGAGTTTGAAATTTTTCTACGATAAATATTCGAATTTAAATTTCGCGCCAGAAATGTGGCCTTGATAATTATGGCGCGAAATTCAAATTACAAATTTGTGTTTTGCATTAAAAGATAGATAGAAGCTGAAGTTTCTTCCCTTCGTTTTTCGAGCCTTCAGAGTGGCATTAAGTCAAATTAATATCTCTGGTCGTTCCAGGCGTATTAGCTCAATAACCAGGCGATTTGCAATAATATTAGTCGTCCTCGCGGGATTATGGTACTGGCAATGGCAACTCGAGGTTAGCTGCTCTCAGAGGATCCCGCTGCCTATCCGCCTTGAAACGCACACATTTTGAGTAGTTGTATATATTATAGAATATATGTATATATGTATATAAGAGAGTACCGCCCCAGGAGGTACTTAGTTCGCGCACAGGTAGACCCAGAGTTCACGTAGTCGTACTTTCATGATCGTAAGTAGCTTCTCTGTGGTAGCGAGAGATATATTAATACTCCTGTGTATATGCACCGGGGTTAAATAAATTCCCTCAAATAAAAATAAACCCTCAGGCCTGCTTCCTGCTCCCAGGGAAGTCGACTTAACTATTTACTCATTTCAATCCCACTGCGATAAATACCACCGCTAGTGTATTTAACGATCTATTGAAAAATTTAGACATTTTTCAACGCCAGAAATAATTTATTACAGTAATTCTGGCAAATTAATATATCATTTATAACTTATTCGACTTATAAGGGTTCATCCTGAATTCTTTAGGTTTTTTTTAATTCTCGTATTCTTTTGAATTATTCTAAATTTGATTAGAATAATTCACAGCCTAATTTAAACTAATTCAAGATAAATTCTTAAAACTCTAGAATAATTCAAGTTAAATTTAAAAGAATTCAAATGAATCGAAAAAAACATCCAAAAATTCCATTTATTTCAGTAAAATTAGAGTACATTTAGAAGAATTAAAGAGACTTTGATAAAAGTGATAAGAACTTGAGTGAATCGAACAACATTTTTAAAACCGAAATATTTCCATCAAATTAGCAAAATGGGAGAGAACAGAATTTAGTGAGAATTCAAGAATTTAAGTATATTAAAGAAAAACTATATATATAAATAAAAATGAACCAATAAATTAAATTAAATTCGAGTGAATTTAAAGAAATTTAATGGAAATGAGAAAAATTCGAGAAAATTCATAAACATCCAATTGAATTTTTCAAAAATTCAAGGGAATTAAAAAAAAATTGATGAAATGCCTAAGAATTCAAGGTGAGTTTATAAGACTTCAGAGTGAACTAAAAAATAAATAGAAATTTAAAAATCCTCTGAATTGAGTAGAATTGAGTGAATTTATAAGAATTCAAGGAGAAAAAAATTGAAGCGAGTTCCAAAGGACTCAACAGAATTTAAAAAATCAGGATAAATTGATAAGAATTCAGAGTGAATTGTTTTTTTTTTGTGTAGTAGATAGAATTAGAGGTTGATATTTTGTAATTAAAAGTCTGAACGTTGTAAAATTACAGGCTTTTGTTTTGTAATTGAAAGTCTGAAGGTTTTGGAATTACAGGTTGATATATTGTAATTGAATGTCTGAAGGTCATAAAATTATAAGTTGATATTTTTTGAATGAAAGTTTGAAGGTTGGGGAATCAGAGTAATCCCTTATTTTGTAAGAGGTGGAATTAGAGGTTAATATTTTTTTATTTAATGTCTGAAGGTTGTGGAATTACAGGCTTATATTTTGTAATTGAATGTCTGAAGGTTGTGGAATTACAGACTTATGATTTGTAATTGAAAGTCTGAAGGGTTTAAAATTAGAGGTTGATATTTTATAACTGAAAGTCTGAAGGTTGTGGAATTACAGGTTGATATTTCTAAATAGAAAGTCTGAAGGTTGTGGAATTAGAAGTTTATATTTTGTACTTAAAAGTCTGAACGTTGTAAAATTACAGGCTTATGTTTTGTAATTGAAAGTCTAAAGGTTTTTGAATAAGAGGTTGATATATTGTAATTGAATGTCTGAAGGTTATAGAATTACAAATTGATATTTTTTTAATGAAAGTTTGAACGTTGGGGAATTAGAGGAATCGCTTATTTTGTAAGACGTGAAATTAAAGGTTAATATTTTTTTATTGAATGTCTGAAGTTTGTGGAATTACAAGCTTATGTTTTGTAATTGAATGTCTGTAGGTTGTGGAATTACAGGCTTATGTTTTGTAATTGAATGTCTGAAGGATTTGGAATTAGAGGTCGGTATTTTATAACTGAAAGTCTGGAGGTTGTGGAATTAAACATTAATATTTTTTAATTGAAAGTTTAAGGTTGTGGAATTACAGGTTGCTATTTTTAAATTGAAAGTATGAAGGTTGTGGAATTAGAAGTTTATATTTTTTAATTAAAAGTCTAAAAGTTGTAAGATTACAGGTTGATATTTTGTAATTGAAAGTCTGAAGGTTGTGGAATTACAGGCTATTGTTTTGTAATTGAAAGCCTGAAGGTTTTGGAATTAGAGATTGATATATTGTAATTGCATGTCTGAAGGTTGTGGAATTAAAATTTGATACTTTTTTAACAAAAGTTTGAAGGTTTGGGAATTAGAGGAATCGCTTATTTTGTAAGAGGTGGAAATATATGTTGATATTTTGTATGTGAATGTCTGAAGGCTGTAGAATTACAGGCTTATATTTTGTAATTTAAAGTCTGAAGGTTATGGATTTAGAAATTGATATATTGTAATTGAATGTCTGTAGGTTGTGGAATTACAGACTTATGTTTTGTAATTGAAAGTCTGAAGATTGTGGAATTAGAGGATGATGTATTGTAATTGAATGTCCTGCACTTGTGGAATTACAGGTTGATATTTTTGAATTGAACGTCTGAAGGTTGTGGAATTAGAAGTTTATATTTTATAATGAAAAGTCTGAACGTTGTAAAATTACAGATTGACATTTTGTAATTGAAAGTCTGAAGGTTGGGGAAGTAAATGTATAAATTATTTTGTAATTGAAAGTCTGAAGATTGAGCAATTGGAGGAATATATTATTTTGTAAAAGGTGGAATTAAAGGCTGCTCTTTTGTAATTGAAAGTCTGAAGGTTGTGGAATTGTAGGTTGATTTTTCGTAATTGAAAGTCTGAAGGTTGTGTAATTACAAGTTGATATTTTGTAAATGAAAGTCTGAAGGTTAGGGAATTAGAGAAATCATTTTTTTTTTGTATGAGATGAAATCAGAGGTTGATATTTTATAACTGAAAGTCTGAAGGTTGTGGAATTACAGGCTGATATTTTGTAATTGAAAGTATGAAGGTTATAGAATTACAGGTTGATATTTGTAAATTAAAGTCTGAAAGTTGTGGAATTAGGGGAATCGATTATTGTTCTAGGAGGTGGAATTAGAGGTTGATATTTTCTAATTGAAAATCTGAAGCATTCGGAATCAAAGTTTGATATTTTGTAATTGAAAGTGTGAAGGTTGGACAATTCTCGAGAACACGTAACTGATCTACTTTCTGGAATCCCTTAGAACACCCCAATTTTTTCTATTTGAAGTCACCTACTTCCCCAAAAATATTCTTTAGGATCACTGTGAAGCCTGTCTTCTCTAAATGGCAATAAACTATCCCTGATTCTTCGAGAATGCTCGAAACGAATTTAATTTGAAACACTTGGAAATGATTTTCTCATCCTTTTGAAAAGAAACTAAAGACTCTTTCCGGAACTGAATGAAGCTCGGCTCGGCTGGCTTTTGGATGCATGGGGTGGATCTGAACGAGTGCATCGTATCGAGGTTGAAGGGTGGCTGCTCGCGAAACTAACGCCCCATAATTCGCGGAGGATTCGCCGACGGAAGAGAAGGGGTCGGAGGAGCGTGTTTTCATTTATCCCACCGTGGTGAGAATTAAATTAAACTGCAGCGAGCACCCTCCAGCCAATTGAATTGCTCGGCATTCAAGCAGTCTTTGAAAATTACGCGACATTGTCCCACCACTTCGGTACAAGAAGTAAGAACTGATTAGGTTCTTAAAGCAGGAGTCGAAAACATATTGATAAATAAATCACTCATTATACAAGGACTCCTTCACCCAGAAAAAAAGTTTCTTCGATTCAAACAAAATTTATTTTTATCCAGATATTTATCCCGTCGTCATTCCATCCAAAAAAATGTCCTAATAAGGGACTTCTAGGGGTAAAAAAAAGGACAGACAGTGAAGCCTGAGAAGAGTTCATCATTTAAGGAAACTCTAGGGGCTCAATCGGAAAATAGTTGTGTATCCGGCTCGAAGGACCAAAATTCTAAGTAGGAGAAATTCACCAACCTTCTCGGATTATCGGGCTTTTAGCAACCTCGACTACTAAATCCGACATAATAAAGTCAGAGATCGGACGAATATAGAAAGGAAAGGATATTGCCGACTTGGTATCGAAGGGTCTTTTGAAAATATCTTTTTGTACTCACCATACATCTTTCCCTCGTCCGAGAGGATGATTTTGCGTCGACCGCATGGCGGATATATGGTGAGAGCTTCCTGGAAGCTCTGCTCGATATCCGGTGACCACACGCCCTCCGCGTCCGCCGCCGACAGGTCCTTCTCGTCCTGGAAATCCGGTGAAAAGCCGATCAGAGAGGAAAAAGACGAGAAAGTCAGAAATTGAGAAAAGAAACCAAGTTCAGTTATGTCTAAAGCCTGCAATTTTATCCCCTCAAATAATCTCAGATATTTTATGGATTAAAGACAAAAGCAATTTAACTAATAAAAAAATGTAAGAGAAGGTTTTTAAGGAGTTAGGTAGGATTTGCATGGATCAAAGCGGTTCAGTAGTTCAATTTTAGGCAAAAAAAAGGGGATTTTTTCCGAGAAAAGAGGATTAGAAGGGGATTTAATTTATTGTTTAAAAACTAAGAGTAGCGCCTTTTTTATCAACATTTCCGAATACTATACAATAGAGTGAATTGAAAAAAAATGATTTTGGAATCTGAACACGTACAGTAGTCTGAGTCGTACCATTGTAGGCAACAAATTAAAAAATTTTAATCAGATATGACTTAAAGTTTTATCTTTTTTAATGATTTTTGTTGTTGTTTTTATTTGCTCAATGTCTTGAAAATAATCTTTTTTTTATTTATTTCTCATTTTTCTATAATAAGTAACGTTGTTGACACAAATTTTTTAATGATTTTACAAAGATTTGACCTAGATTTCAAAAATTTCATTAAATTGTCAAGAATTTCAAAAAGATTTCAAATACTTCAAATATTGTAAAAGGTTACAAAAACTTCATTAATATTTCAAAGATTTCAAACAGTTTCGCAAAAAAACATTTCAAAGTTTTTACAAAAATTTCAATGATTTTAAAGAGATTTCACAGGTGTTTCAAAGATTTTACAAAGTTTTCAATGATTTTAGAAAATTTCAGACGATTTCGTAAACATTTTAAACATTTTAAAAACATTTCAAAAGATTTCAAATATTCCAAAAGTTTTAAAAGATGTCAAAAGATTTCAGAAATATTAAAAAAATTCCAAAATATTTCAAGAAATTTTCAAAGATTTTAAAATATTTAAATTATTTAAAAAAATTTCAAGGACTCCACAAAGCTTTCAAATATTCCAAAAGGTTAAAAAGAATTCACAAATCTTTCAAGGGTTACAAAAAATTTCAGAAAATGTCGTAAAGAATTTAAACAATGTAAAAAATGTCAAGGATTTTCAAAATTTCACAAAGTTTTCAAAGATTTCACAATGATTTAACAAAGATTTCAAATATTCCAAAAGGTTAAAAAGAATTCACAAAGTTTTCAAAGGTTATAAAAAATTTCACAAAATTTCGTAAAGATTTTAAACATTTCAACAAATTTCAAAGATTTCAAAGCTTTCACAAAGATTTCAAATATTTCACAAATTTCACAAAGTTTTGGAAGATTTCACAAAGTTTCAAAGATTTTAAATATTCCAAAATATTTCAAGAAATGCACAAAATATTCACAAGGATTATAAAGATTTCAAATATTCCAGAAGGGTTAAAAGTAATTCACAAAGATTTCAAAGGATATAAAAAATTTCAGAAAATTTCGTAAAGATTTTAAACATTTCAAAAAATTTCAAATATTTCAAAAGATTTCAAAGTTTTCACAAAGATTTCAAATATTTCACAAATTTCACAAAGTTTTGGAAGATTTCACAAAATTTCGAAGATTTTAAATATTCCAAAATATTTCAAGAAATTCACAAAATATTCACAAGGATTTTAAAGATTTCAAATATTCCAAAAGGTTAAAAAGAATTCACAGAGATTGCAAATAATTCAAAAAATTTCAGAAATTTTCATAAAGATTTTAAAGATTCCAACAAATTTCAAAAAGATTTCAAAACGATTTCAAAGTGTTCACAAATGTTTCAATGATATCAAATATTCCAAAATGTTACAAAGATTTCACAAATATTTGAAAGATTTCAACAGATTTCAGAAAGTTTCATAAATATTTAAAAAATTTCATACATTTTCAAAAAATTCAAAAAAGATTAAAAATCTTTCAAAGTTTTCACAAAGATTTCAATGATTTTACAATGCTTTCACAGGGACTTCGAAGGATTTTAGAATATTTTGCAAATATTTCAAATATTTTAGAGAGATTTTAAAGATATTAAAATATTTCAAGAAATTTACAAAATATTCACAAGGATTTTAAATATTTCAAATATTCCAAAAGGTTAAAAAGAATTCACAGAGATTGCAAATAATTCAAAAAATTTCAGAAATTTTCATAAAAATTTTAAAGATTCCAACAAATTTCAAAAAGATTTCAAATGTTTCAAAAGATTTCAAAGTGTTCACAAATATTTCAATGATATCAAATATTCCAAAAGGTTACAAATATTTCACAAATATTTCAAAGATTGAAACAGATTTCAGAAAGTTTCATAAATATTTCAAAAATTGCATACATTTTCAAAAAATTCAAAAAAGATTTAAAATCTTTCAAAGTTTTCACAAAGATTTCAATGATTTTACAATGCTTTCACAGGGACTTCAAAGGATTTTAGAATACTTTGCAAATATTTCAATTATTTTAGAGAGATTTTAAAGATATTAAAAACATTTCAAATATTTAGAAAAATTTCCAAATTTTCGAGAGATTTTACAAAGATTTCACAGGAATTTCAAATATTTCACAAAAAAATCAAAATATTTCAGAAGTTATGAAAGATTTCAAAGATTTCACAAAAATTGTAAAAGATATGAAAAATTTCGCAAAAATCTCATAAAGATTTTAAAAAATTTCAAAATATTTTGAGGATTTTACAAAGAATTCAAACTTTGTGAAAAAAAATGGGAAAAAGTTCGGACATCTCTATCTTAGCTATTTTAGAAGATTTTAGAAATTTAAGGGGGTGGGGGGTGGAAAAAGGGGATTAGGTAAAAATAAAACGGATTGTGATCCCTGGATTTTGTGAAAATTAAAACAGAATCGGTGGAGCACCACTTAGGAGTTAATTAAGGGAATAGGATTACAAGGGAATTCGTGGAACGTTGGGTGGAGAATCCTTTTCATTTTTGTCGTCGACCCCGATCCTCGACGACCTCGCACCTGGGAACCTCTTCTACGTTTCTTACTGCCACATTGACTGCTTTTAGCGTTAACTGAATCGGGAGCGAATTCTGGAATTCCAGTGGATTCAGGTGCAGGTTCCTCGTTCTACTAGAGGCGAGAAATGGACTATTACACGGGACATTAGAGACTCAGAAGTATATAGGGTTTAGAATCCGAATCACGTTTTACCCCTTCCAATATGTAATATCGTCGAGAGACTAGAACCCGTTTCTTTATATGGATATGGAACTCTATTTGGAAATAAAAACAACAATAGTACGGAATATTGCGTCATAATTAGATTTTATATTAGGGAATGTTTAAAACATGGGTAAAAAACATTTTTAGGAAAGTTGGAAGTTGAAAAATCTGAAAGAACAACAAATTTCCTATAAGAAAAGTATATTTACGGTTAAAAAACTCTGCTTGTGTTGTTTAAAGAGGAAAAAGAAAATTTTGCGGTTTGAATTTCGCGCCAGAATTAATTCAGAATGATGAAGCCACTAAGGAAGTTGGGAGTTCAAAATTCGGAAAGAACATCAAATTTCCTAGAAGAAAAGTATTTTTACAGTTAAAGCACACTGTTTTTAATGTTTAAAAAGAAAAAAGGAAAATTTGCATTTTGAATTTCGCGCCAGATTTAAGTCAAAATGATGAAGCCACTAAAGTTGTGAGTTCAAAATTCGGAAAGAACATCAAATTTCCTAGAAGAAAAGTATTTTTACAGTTGAAGCACACTGTTTGTAATGTTTAAAAAGAAAGTGGAAATTTTTTATTTTGAATTTCGCGCCAGAATTAAGTCCGTATGGTGAAGCCACACTTAGAACATAACCTATGAAACAATAGCGATACAATAAAATCTCTTAGAGATTCTTAACATGATTAAGAAAATAAGCAATAATATTTAAAAACCAAAGTTCGAATTTTGTAATAATTTTTAATATAAAATCTTCTAAAAATATATAATAATAATAATATAATATGATAATAATATCCGCGTGTTCCTTATGGAAATTTGATCAGGGCTAAATTGGCCCATTTGAAACAAAACTCCATTTTGATAAGAAATTTGTTGGGGTTTTTGAATTAAAACGGTTAATTTCTATTGAATCTCAAGGTCATAGTGCTCGAAAGTAACGTCATAAGTTTGAAGTTTTGGCGGGAAATTTAAATTACAAGAATTAGTCCAGGGAACGAAGCTCAAAAAGGTGCCTTTTCACCAAAAAAT
>CAKNYM010052561.1:180505-203031 GCA_932195095.1 Andricus curvator
CTCCTATCTTTCCAAGGTCCTGAATTGAAAATGCTCAACACTAGGACACGTGGTTTTTTTGAAGGGCTCCTGAAAACGGGATTCGGTGTAAGTGGGATGGATGTGACCCCTTAATCCTCCTTCCCACCTTTCCAAGGTCTCTGATTGACAAAACACAAAAATATGTTCATTTGCAATAAATCGAAGGGGATCGACCTTTTCCGAAGTGTAACTGTTATTTTTAACATGAAGCTTTGATTTTAAAGTAAAAAGCTAAAACTCAAACAACATCTTGACACACTGGAAGTTCCTCCTTCGTTTTTGGACATCTAAATTACTGATAGTGAAAATTCCAAGTTGGAGAAAGTAATGAGTGATGGGGAGAACCCAGGCCAGGAGCGTTTCTCCTGAGGATCATTTAACCGAGATAATTGCCAAACATTGTTTACCTTGTTAGCCGGTAGCTTGCCGGTAAACTTGCTCGAGTTAATAAGCGGCAGGCTCCAAGCAAGAGCAGTCCCGACACAACAACGCAAGCTCCGAGTGCGAATCCGTGTGTAAATTAGCGTCTTCAATTTGTAAGCGTTCGCGTGACTGGCTCCCTACTACTATACAGATGGTAACTATACTGCACCCTACTACTCCCTCGACTTCCAGCCTCTCCTAACTCGAATTATTGTACAATCTACGATACTACCAACGACACTAACAATAATGGTAATAATAACTAACAGCGCTCTCGAGTAACGAGCTACGAGAGTAACTTCATTACGGACCGAAGAACCGAACAAGTTGGAAATAGTGCAAGATCAACTTGCCAGTTGCTGGTGATCACTCACTGGAAATTATACCACCCACAGTTAGGGGTCGTACTTAAATTACGTAACGGATTATAGGCCCTCTCTGAGAGCCCCCCCCCCCCCTCTCACCTGTAACAAACTGTGACAAAATATTTCAACCCCCCCCCCACACTCTTTTTGTACGTAATTTTTAGTTTCCAAAAATATTTTACTAGTTATTGCTAGTAGAATTAGGCAGGGTTTCCGAGAACCTCTTTTTCAAAATTCCCTTATTTTTCCTTGTCTAATTTTTCATTTTCCTTTATCATTAATATTCAAATACCAGCATTTTAATCTTGAAATACTTTTAACATCGAATCTTTTATAAACGAAATAAAACAGTATATTTATTAATTTATTTTAAACAAAAAAATGTCTTTTCTACTATAAAAGATGGCTTTTTAACAAAATACTTGAATTTTCAACATAATAATTAAATGTTTAACATACTACTTGAATTTTCAACCTAAAAATATAAATTCCCAACAAAAAGTGCCATAGTTTATATTTCAATCAAAAAACATGAAATTTATACCAAAAAGAATGTCTTTTAAAACCAAAAAGACGAATTTTCAACAAATAAAGATTTTTCACTAAAGAAAGAAAATTTTACCTAAATTATTGAACCTTCAAGCCAAAACACGAATTTTCTCTATGAAAATTAAATTTACCACGAAACTGATGCATTTTTACACAACAAAAATGAAATTTGAAACCAAGAAAATTATTTCTTTTTACCAAAATGGGAGAATTTTCAACTAAAAAAGATCAATCTTAAAAAAATGGAAAAATTACATTTTCAGTTAAAAAATTAATGTTAACCAAAAAAAATAGACTTTTCCACTAAACTGTTAAATTTTTAACCAGACATAAACCTTCAGTCAAAAAAAAATAAATTTTTAACAATGTAGTTTAACTTTTACCCAAGTAGTTGAATTTTCAATTTAAAAAGATTAATTTTCAACAAAATAGTTAAACTTTCAACCAAAGAGATGAATTTTCAACTAAAAATATCTCTTCAAAAAAAAAAAAAAAAGGGTTTCTTAACAAAGTGATTCAACCAAATCTTTCAAATAAAATAGTTCAATACTCAAGCAAAGAAGAATAATTTTTAACCGAAAAGTTGCATTTTCATTGAAAAAAAAAAGAAATTTCTACCAAAGCGGATGAATTTATAAATCAAAAAGATAAATTAAAAAAAATAGTTGAATTTTATGTTAAAAAAGATTTTAGTTTACTTTTCAAGATCAAAATATAAATTTTTTAACAAAAAATTAGTTTCTACGAACAAAATTGAATTTTTCATCCAAGAAGACGAATTTTTTCAACCATAAAGGATACATTTTTAACGACATAGTTGAATTCTCTACCAAATAGTTGAATTTTCATCCAAGAAAGATGAAATTCGTACTAAAAGAGATGAATTTTTAATAAAAAAGGGATACATTTTTTTTTGAAGTTCAACTTTTATCCAGAAAAGCTTTCTGTTCATTTTTTAACACCAAAATAGGAATTTTAAACAAAAAGTAAATTTTCTACGAAATAGTTAAATTTTTAACAAAACAGTAGAATTGTCAACCAAAAGTATGACTTTTTAACAAAATAGTTTTATTTTCAACTAAACAGTTGCATTTTTATCCAAAAAAGATGATATTTCTCTTAAAAAAGAAGAATTTTTGATTAAAAATTTTTTTTTTGTTTAAAATAGTTGAATTTTCATCTAGAAAAGATTTCAGTTCTCTTTTCAACGCCAAATTATTAAATTTAACCAAAAAGTAAATTTTCTACAAAATAGTTAAATTTTTAACAAAGCAGCAGAAGCTTCAACCAAAAAAGTATGACTTTTTAACAAAATTGTTGAATTTTAAACCAAACAGTTGCATTTTTATCCAAGAAAAGTGTAATTTCTGCTAAAGCAGGTGAATTTTGAAATCAGAAAGACAAATTTTCAAAAAAAGAGTTAAATTTTCAACCGAACAGTTGCATTTTTATTCCAGAAATTTAAAGTTTCAAAAGAATCCAAATTAATTGAAAACATTTTAATAATCAAAAAAATGCCATTGCTTTCCGTGAAACTAGAATAAATTTATGGGAATTTAAGGCAAATGAGAAGAATTTGATGAAATTCATAAAAATTCAAAGTGAATTTGAAAAAATTCAAATGAATTGAAAACAATTTAAAAATACGAAAAAACTTCATTGAATTCAGTAACTTTGAAATAAGCTTAGGAAAATTTAAGGGAATTCCAAAGAATATGATGAAATGTCTAAGAATTCTAGGTACGGTTAAAGGACTTCAGGATCAATTAAATAAAAACTTTTTAAAATTACAAAAAAAATCCATTGAATTAAGTTGAATCAAGTTCATTTAGTAGAATTCAAGTGAACTAAAAAATTTCAAGAGAATTCCAAAGAATTTAAAAGAATTCAGGGTAAATTAATAAGAAAATAATTTCAAATCTCTTCAAATCTTGAAAACCCTACTAATTTATAACCAAAAAAGTGACTAATAAGAAACTTTTTAAGAATCCACTGAATTGAGTAAAATTGAGTGAATTTAGAAGAATTCAGGATTAATTATTAAGAATGCAGGACGAATTCCAAATGAATTGCAAAAAATATTTGAAAATCTCTTCAAATCTTTGAAACATTACGAAATTCCTCACTTCGTGTGAATAAATTCTTTGAAATCCATCAAAATATTAAAATCTCTTAAAATCCCTTAAAATTATTAAAACCCTTGGAAATCCCTTGAAATTATTTAAGTCTCTTGAAAATGCCTTGGAATCTTAAAATACCCTAAAATATTTCAAAGTCTTTGAAATCCCTTTAAACTATTGAAATAACAAATTTCTGGCAATTATTCGTAATTCAACAAAATAAGTGAATTTGTAACTGAAGAAGATCAATTTTCTAGCAAAAATAAAATAGCTACATTCTTAATAAAAAATTCATTGTGAAAAAAAAAGAATTTTCAACAAAATCAATCATAAAAATAAATTTTTAACCAAATAGTTCAATTTTCAACCAAAAAGGTTATATTGCTACCAAAAAAAGACAAAATTTCAACAAAATAGATGAATTTTCCACTAAAAAAGATAAATTTTCAACAAAAAATAGAACAGTTTAATTTTAAGTTACATAAATAAGTTTTTAACCAAATAAAATAAGTTTCCAACGAAATAGTTACATTTTCAACCAAACAGATGAATTTTCAACTAAAAAGATTAAATGTCCATAAAAAAAAGATTTCGAGGAAAAATTGAATAGTTAAAAAATTAATTTTCAATCAAAAAAACTAATTTTCAACCAAAAACGTGAATTTTAAACAAAATATTTTAATTTCTAATGGAGTTTTCAAAATAATAATTAAATTTTCAACCAAAAAGGTTATATTGTAACAGAAAAAGAGAACTTTTCTACAAAACAGATAACTTTCATCTAAAAAAGATCAATTTTCAACCAAAAAGATTAAATTGTCTATCAAAAAAAATTTCGACAAAAAATGAAATAGTTAAATTTTTAGTTAAAAAATTAATTTTCAATTTAAAAAAAAAACCTAATTTTATACGAAAAAAGAATAATTTTTAATAAAATACATGGATATTTAACCAAATATTTTAATTTTTAATGAAAGTTTCAAATAAAAAAGATCATTTTTCAACAGAGAATAGAATAATTTAATTTTCAGTTAGAGAAATGAGTTTTTAAGCAAATAAAATAAGTTTTCAACGAAATAGTTACATTTTCTATTAAAAAGATTAAATGCATATAAAAAAATCGACAAAAAGTGTAGTTAACTTTTTATTTAAAAAAATTAATTTTCAATAAAAACACTAATTTTCAATAAAAGAAAAATTAATTTTCAATAAAAAACTAATTTTCTACCAAAAGATGATTTTCAATCCAATAGATAAATTTTTAACCAAACTGTTGGATTTTCAACTAAAAAAGATAAATTCTCAACCAAAAATGGAATAGTCAGTTGAAAAATTAATTTTCGACAAAAAAACGAATTTTCAACAAAATAGTTAAATTTTCAACCGAAGAGATGAATCTTCAACTAAAAAAATGAATTAAAAATTAGTTTCCAACCAAACAGTTGAATTTTTAACCAAATGAAATACATTTTCAAACCAAATAGACAAATTTACAACTATGAACAAATTTTCAGTCAAGAAAGAAAGAAAACGGAAACTACATTTTGGAATTTTCTATAAAACAGTTGAATTTTCAACAAACAAAATTTCAACAATGTAGTTAAATTTTTAACCGACGACGATTTTTTAAGAAAAAAGTTGAGTTTTCAACGAAACAATTAAATTGCAAACAAAATAGTTAAATATTGAACCAACTAGTTGAATTGCCAAGAAATGAATCTTCAAGCAAGCAGTTGAATTTTTGAACAAACAAAATAATTTTTTAACAAAATACTGGAATTTTCAACTACATACTCGAAATTTTTAAATGAAAAAGATTAAACTTCGACCAAAAAAGATTACTTTTCAACACCACAAACTAGTTGAATTAAAAAAAAAATCCAACCAAATAATAACAGACTTTCAGGGCGGCCGTTTTATTTCGAGGGAAAAAAACTGTCGGTCATTTCTCGGTTCGAAAAAATTGGCCACTAAAATTATTAAAAAATTCAAAATTTACAGAACGTCATTCAAAATTACGAGATGAAGAAACAGTAAAAAAAATTAGAATCTCTACTTACGATCGAAATCAGCGATCTGAATATCAAGCTACTTACCTGAAACAGTAAAAAGAAAAAAGTTAGTCAGATTGTCATTTAGCCAATTTTCAACGGAAAAAGATGAATTAAAAAAAAGTAATAGTAGATAAAAGAGATGAATTTGTAAACCAAAAAGACGATTTTTCAACAAAGTAGTTGAATTTTCAACCAAGAAAAATTTCCAGTTGAATTTTCAACACTAAAATGATGATAAATGGACACATGCTTTACTATCCATATCACGGTCTAAAATGTTTAAAAAAAGCCTCTCCCTCTACTCGCACCATACGTATGTCTATAAATAGACGTGTTTCACTTTTCTGTGAGCCAAAAAAATCAACGTTCTGACACAGGCTTTACCCATCATATCGAGGGCTAAGATGTTTTACACATCAGGATTCTCTCTCTACTCGTACCATACTTATGTCTATAAATAGACGGATTTGACTTTCCTATGATACAAAGTATTTAACGCTCTGACACAGACTTTACCCTCCATATCACGGTCTTAGATGTTTACCCAACAAGTTTCTCCCTCTCTCTCTCTGCTCGTACCATACTTATGTCTATAAATAGACGCATTTCACTTTTCTGTGAGCCAAAACATTTAGCGCTCTGGTACAGACTTTACCCTCCATATCGTGGTCGAAGATGTTTACACATCAGGCCTCCATCTACTCGTACCATACTTATGTGTATAAATAAAAGCGTTTCACTTTTATGTGATACAAGAAGGGTGGTTTTAAATAAAATTTGAACAAAATAGTTTACTTTTTAACCAAATTCTTGAATTTTCTACCTACAAAGATGAATTCTCAACCAAAAATGTAATAGTTGATATTCCAATCAAAAGTGATGAAATTTTTATCAAAAGAGATAAGTTTTCAAACCAAAAAGACAAAATTTCAACCAAAAAGATGAATTTACAACTGACATAAAGTGATGAATCTTCAATTGGAATAGTTAAATTTTCAGTTAAAAAGAAAGCGAGAGAGAGAGTTAGAAAGAGATGAATTTCGAACTAAAATAATGAATCTTCAACAAAAAAATTATTTTTCGGCAAAGTGGTTCAACCTTCAACCAAGTAATTCAATTATGAACCAAAAAAGATTAATTTAAAAAAATAATGTAATAGTAGATAAAGCAGATGAATTTTAAAACCAAAAAGACGAATTTTCAAAAAAGCAGCTGAATTTTCAACCAAGAATCGCTGCCTGAATTTTCCAACATACTTCGTACCATAGTTATGTCTATAAATAGACCAATGTTTTACCCTTAAAAATTCAACTATTTGGTTGAAAGTTGAACTACTTTGTTAAAAATTAATTTTTTTATTTGAAGCTTTATCTCTTTGGTTGAAAATTTAACTATTTTGTTGAAAAATCGTTTAATATTTGTTGAAAATTAATTTTTTTTAACAGAAAATTTAATTATTCCATTCATGGTTAAAAATAAGAAAAATGTATCTTTTTTAGTTAAAAATTTAAAAACTTGTTTAAAAATTCAACTATTTGGAAGCATGTTGAACTCTTTTTTTTGTTGTTAATGATTCATAATTTTAGTTGAAAATTGATATTTTAATTGAAAATTGATCTTTTTCAGTTGATAAATTAACTATTTGCTTGAAAATTCATATATTTTTTAGAAAATTCTTCTTTTTTGGTAGAAAATTAATCTTCTTGGTTGAAAATTCATCATTTTTTGATAAAAATGCAACTGTTTTGTTGAAAATAATTTTATTTTGGTTAAGGATTCAACCATTTTGTTAAAAATTCGTAATTTTTTATTGAATTCAACTATTCTCTATTTCAAATAAACATATTTTTTGATTGAAATATTCACTATTACATGCTTTGTTAAGAATTCATCTTTTTGGTTAAAAAATCAACTACTTGGTTTAAAGTTGAACTACTTTGTAAAAACATCATTTTTTTGGTTGAGGATTCATAATTTTTTTATAATTCAGCTATTTCATTTAAAGTTAACTTTTTTGTTAAAAATTCATATTTTCAGGTTGAAAAATCAATTGTTTTATTAAAAATTTGTCTTTTTGGCTTGAAAATTCTACAATTTGATAGAAAATTCAACTATTTGGTTAAAAATTCAACTATTCTGATAGAAAATTAAACTATTTAGTTAAAAATTCAACTACTTATTTTAAAATTTAACTATTTTATAGAAAATTAACTTTTTTATTGAGAAATAATATTTCCGGGTTCAAAATTCAACTGTTTTGTTGTAAATTCGTCTTTTTTGGTTGAAAATTCAACTATTTGGTTACAAATATTTTGTTTTGTTAAAAGTTAAACTACTTTCTTGAAAATTCATTTTTTAAAAAGATTCACCTCTTTGGTTAAAAATTGAACTTTTTTGTTGGAAAATATTTTTTTCTGTGTTAAAAATTAAGTTTTTCATCTGACAATTTAACTATTCCATTTTTGGTTGGTAATTTATCCTTTGTAACTTAAAAATTCAATTATTTGGTAGAAAATTTATCTTTTTTAGGTAGGAAATTAATCTTGTTTGTTCTCTCTTAAACTGAACGAGTGAAATTGTCACTGGTTGAATCAGTATTTTGAATTACCACTGATTAACCAGTGATTTTCTGCCTTTGACTGGGTGAACCAGTAAGTGAGTCAACTAAAACAGCGTTACTGAATATACCAGTAAAATTATCACTGGTTGAATCAGTATTTGGAATTACCACTGGTTAACCAGTGATTTTTTGACTTTGACTGGGTGAACCAGTAAGTGATTCAAACAACGTTACTGAATATACCAGTAAAATTATCACTGGCTGAATCAGTATTTTTAATTATCGCTGGTTAACCAGTGATTTTCCGACTTTGACTGGGTGAACCAGTAAGCGACTCAAATAATACAGCGTTACTGAATATACCAGTGAGGCCTAATGATAGATTCAACCAGTGACATAGCGCCCTCATTTATTTTTGCAAGATTGAAGTGCTGTTCTTAAAAAATAATTTTGCAAAGTTTAGCACAAAAGTGATGAATAATAAGTGCCATACCTAACCAGCTGACGGACGACGCATACGACCAGATGACTAGTGGTACTGAGCAACCAGTGAACTTCGCTGATTAAACCAGTGACGTAATTCCACTAAGCGAACCAGTGAAATCTCACTGATCATCAGTTACACAATTCTAACTGGTTCAACCAGTGAAATTTCACTGGTTCATTTCAAGAGAGTTGTAAATTTATCTTTTCCGATTTTTCCAGTTGGAAGCAAAAGTTGAAGTTACTTCTTCCAACTCTGAATCAACCAATCGCTGATGCAATTCATTAAAATGCAATAACATGCAGGGTAAAATTGCTTGGCATCGATCGGATCAGAAAACGCGAATCGTGTTGAACGCGGACGAAAACAAAGAAAGGCGGAAGGGGGTGTCCATCGTTCTCGAGTGTATTCGTGCCAATCCTCGCCACGTATATAGTCGCCCCATAAGTAGTGCCGCACGGAAAGTCATAGTCGCATTGGTACCCACTTTCTAAGTAAGTAAGTTCTTACACGAGACTCGGATTTTTATCTCAAGTCCGGCCGCATACCGCCTTCCCGCAATATATTTCACCCGCAATCTCGCTTACGATACCGAGCCGGCTGCGACTTTTTTCTTCCTCCTTCTCGAACTTCGGCCCAAGCGTAGCACGATAAAGGACCGCTCAGGGTGCATGCTTCGGATTGCTCGCGAACTGCAAACTGCGACGCGAGTAGTCTGACCAAAAAAGATGTCGCATTTTTCAGGGTTTTTTTTTCAGTACTCACTACCACCCCCTTTTCAGTCCACTTCCCCTCGTCAGATACCCTCCCTGCCGTTCACCTTTTATCTTGCAGATGTTAATTTCTTGTTGGTCTACGGGGTTTCAGACAACAAGGTTCAATTTTAGACCAGTTGAAGGCTACCTTTATTATTTTTCCAGACTTCGCAGCAATAAATGCTCTCAAAACAGGAAAAATAGGGCGATTTTTACAGAAATAGGGAATATTAATAACAGTGTGTTGCATTCAAGCTAAAGAGGTGAATGTTTTAGAAAAAATTTGACTATTTAACACGAAAAGATTAATTTTCAACAAGTTTTATTTTCAATCAAGAAAGATGAATTTTCAAACAAACAAAATAATTGTGACGTTTTCATGGTAAAAACCATAAGAAACCCCATGAAAATCATGATTTATTCGTTTATCTCAGTAAATACGAAGAATTTTGAACAACGTTTCAAACAAAAGTTCTAGCTAGTATAAAAATACATCTTTTTTGCATTATACACTTTTTGCCTAAACCATTATTTTTCGAGAAAAAGAGGATTGCGTTGGAAAAACAATAAAACAGTTACAGATATGCGTTCGGTCACGCTTGTCCCTTCTTTCCCTTTCTTTCTCGTCCCTTTTTCGTAACTAGTCAGTAAATGCGTACCCCCCCCCCCCCCCAACTTAAACCTGGAAAAGGGAACGAGCGTAACTGAACGCATTTTCGTAACTAGTCAGTATAGTTGTAGTCCCCCCCCCCCATTAAACCGAGAAAAGGGGACGAGCGTAACGGCACGCATTTTCGTAAATGCGTAAATTTTCCAGCAAATTTTTATTTCTAGGCTCATTTTTGGAGAACCTTTTTTTTCTTGTTTAAAAATGGGTTTAGAGAAAAAATGTACTGAACACAAAAGATGGATTTTTTCATACTCTACAACTTTTATTTGAAATACTTTTCGAAATTCCCATTATTTACGAAAATAAATGGCAAAACAACATGATTTTATGGGTTTTTCATGGTTTTCGTCATTATATTCAAATTTGCGCCAATTTTCACTATGATATTCGTAATCAGCGCATCAAAATACGTAAGTATACGTAGTGCCAAATGAATCGGAGGTAACCACTATTCGGAACTACACTCATAATTTTTAACCAACCAATCAAATAGTTTAACTTCCAGGAAAAAATGACGCATTTTTAACAAAAAAGTTGAACTTTTAGACAAATTGAGTTTTCAACCAAGAAAGACTTTTCAGTCGAGAAAAAAAAGAAAATTAACCAAATTCTTGAATTTTCAAGCCAAAAAGACGAGTTTTCTACAAAGAAATTTAATTTTCTACCCGGAAATAAGAATTGTTAACAAACAAAATGTTTATTTTCAACCAATCAATTAAATTTTTTGCCAAACTGTTAAAGTTTCAAGTAAAAAAAAAAAAATTTCATACAAAACAATTAAATTTTCAACAAAAAATTCAATTTTCAACCAAATAGTTGATTGTTTATCAAAATAGTTAAATCCTCAAACAGCAAAAGATTAATTTTAACGAAACAGTTTAGTTTTTAACATCAAAGTTCATTTTCAAGAAAATAGTTGAATTTTCAACACAAAAAGATGAATTTTCAAATAAAAAAAAATGTCAACCAAACAGTTGCATTTTTAACCAAATAGTTTAACTTTCAAACCAAAAATACGAACTTTTAACAAAAAGATTAAATTTTTAACCCGGAAATAGGAATTTTGATAAAAAAAAGTTTATTTTCAACCAAATAGTTAAATTTTTTGCAAATTGTTACAATTTAAAGCCAAACAGACGAATTTTCTACAAAACAGTTTGATTTTCGATACAAAACCAAGAAACCAAAGACAAATGAAGTTTCAAGAAAATAGTTAAATTTTCAATCAAAGAGATGTATCTTCAATAAAAAAAATGAATTTTTAACAAAGTAGTTTAACTTTCAACCAAGTAGTTGAATTTTTAACCAAAATATTTAGTTTCAATCAAATACGTCAATTTTTTACCAAAAACCATCAATTTTAAACAAAAAATGAAAGTTACATTTTCGGTTTAAGGAAAAATTAACTTTCAGCCAAGAAAACAACTTTTGAACAAAAGAGTTAAATTTTCAACCAGACATGAATTTTGAACTAAAATTATAAAATACAAAAACCAATTTTTTACAAAAACCAATTTTTTACAAAATAGTTCAACTTTCAAGCAAATAGTTCGATTTTGAACCAAAAAATATTACTTTTTAACAAAGTTGGTGAATTTTTAACAAAAAAATTACAGTTTTAACTAAAATAGATGAATCCTGTAATAAAAATATAATAGTAGACTTTTTAATTTTAAATAATTAACTTTCAAGCAAGAAAGATTACAACAAAACAAAAGATTTTCAACAAGACAGTTGAATCTTCAACTAATAAAAATAATTTTTAATAAAGTAGTTTAACTTCCATCCAAGCAGTTTAATTCTCAACCAAAAAGGCCAATTTTTTACCAAAGTGACGAATTTTCAACAAAATAATTAAATTTTCAACCAATTAGTTGAATTTTCAACCAAAAGATATGAATTCTGATGAGCGAAATTAATACATATATAGAAGACTTTTTAATTAAAAAGAATTTAATTTCAACTAAAAAAGAGAACTTTTCTAGCAGAAGCTGAATTTTGGATTCAAAAGAACGAATTTTCTATCCAAAGACAAATGTTCAACAAAAACTTTGAATCTTCAACAAATAAAATAAACTTGTAAAGCAAGTAGTTCAACTTTCAGCCAACTAGTTTAATTCTTAACCAAGAGATCATTTTTTCATTAAAAAAAAACAACGAATTTTCAACAAAATAGTTAAATCTTCAACCAATAAATTGTTAACAAAGTAGTTCAACTTTCAACCAATTAGTTGAATTTTTAACCAAAAAGATGAATTCTCTTCAAATAATGTAATAGTTGAGTTTTTATCTAAAAACGATCCATTTTCAGCCAAAAATGGAATTCTTTAAAAAGGGGGATAAATGGGGAAATAGGGGAAATAGTGTAGAGTCTATTTTCCATTTGGAAGAATTGAACTGTGTTACTGAGATGAAAAAAAAAAAGTTATATCTCCGACTCTGAAATCCAGGTTCCTAATGAACTCTCGTCTTCCTTAATCCCTTTTCATTACAGTTCCGAATCAGTGAATTGTCGATCCTCGTATTTTTTCCCGTCTTCTATTCTCTCCATTCACTTTTTCCAATGGCTGAATCCCGAAGAGGAAATGCCCGGATTGCGAAGAACCCCGCGCAGAGAGTAAATGCGCGGAATATCTCTTCGTCTAATCGTGATTCGATTCGACCTCGATAGGCAACAATAGAACGACATTTGCGGCAAGAATAGAGATTGTTCGAAACTAAGGACACTGGCAAATAACGTGACTTTGACATTGTACCATTCCTTTTATAAATGAAGGCCGATGTAATAATGATGATTCTTTAAAAATTTTAATTTGTAAAATTTTACTTTATTTTTCGAATTACAAATGAATTTTGTTCAATAATTCAAATATTTTTTAGGCAGATAAAGAAAATTATATTCTGAAATATTTGATTAGTTTTATCTTTTTTTGGGTTTCGTAGCCCCGAGCCGAAACCAGGGCGATCCACGACTTGTCCTCAGAGCAGCTTCAGAACGAGATTGTATGCACGGTTCGGCCTTTGTGGACCCCCCGTGGCGATAACCTTGGTTTCAAGAAGCTAACTTATTTTATCATTCAGAAAAAAGTTTTTCGGGCTCAACAACAACAGCAACAAGAAAATCAACAGCAACAACAACAAGTTTGGACTCCCAGCCGAATCGACATTCTGAGAAGTGTGAAAGGAAAATTATTCCCGAGTTTCTTAAGTTCTAATATCTTCCTTTTTCTTGCCTGGCACTGGCAAATAACATGACTTTGAGATTGTACCATTCCTTTTATAAATGAAGGCCGATGTAATAATGATGATTCTTTAAAAATTTTAATTTGTAAAATTTTATTTAATTTTCGAATTACAAATGAATTTTGTTCAATAATTCAAATATTTAGGCAGATACAGAAAATTATATCCTCAAATATGTTATTGGTTTGATCATTCTTTGGGTTTCGCAGCCCCGAGCCGAAACCCGGGCGATCCACGACTTGTCCTCACAGCTGCTTCAGAACAAGATTGTACGCAGGGTTCGGCCTTTGTGGACCCCCCGTGGTGATAACCTTGTTTTGAAGAAGCTAACTTATTTAATCATCCAGAAAACAGTTTTTCGGGCTCAGCAACAACAACAGCAACAAGAAAATCAACAACAACAACAAGTTTGGACTCTCAGCCGAATCGACATTCTGAGAAGTGTGAAAGGAAAATTATTCCCGAGTTTCTTAAGTTCTAATATTTTCCTTTTCCTTGCCTGGCACTGGCAAATAACGTGACTTTGACATTGTATCATTCCTTTTATAAATGAAGGCCGATGTAATAATGATGATTCTTTAAAAATTTACATTTGTAAAATTTTTTTTTTCTAATCACAAATGAATTTCGTTCAATAATTCAAATATTTAGGTAGATAAAGAAAATTATATTCTCAAATATTTTATTAGTTTTATCATTTCTTGGGTTTCGTAGGCCCGAGCCGAAACCCGGGCGATCCACGACTTGTCCTCACAGTTGCTTCAGAATGGCACGGTTCGGCTTTTGCGGACCCCCCGTGGTGATAACCTTGTTTTGAGGAGGCCAACTTATTTAATCATTCAAAAAACAGTTTTTCGGATACAAAAACAACAGCAACAAGAAGATCAACAGCAACAACAAGTTTGGACTCCCAGCCGAAACGACATTCTGAGAAGTGTGAACGGAAAATTATTCCCGATCTATTCCTAGTTTCATAAGTTTCTTAAGTTCTAATATTTTCCTTTTCCTTGCCTGGCACTTGCAAATAACGTGACTTTGACATTGTACCATTCCTTTTATAAATGAAGGCCAATGTAATAATGATGATTCTCTAAAAATTTAAATTTTTAAAATTTTATTTTATTTTTCGAATTACAAATAAATTTTGTTTAATAATTCAAATATTTAGGAAGATAAAAAAAATTATATCCTCAAATATTTTATTAGCTTCATCATTTTTTGGTTTTCGTAGCCCCGAGCCGAAACCAGGGCGATCCACGACTTGTCCTCACAGTTGCTTCAGAATGAGACTGTACGCACGGTTCGGCCTTTGCGGACCCACCATCGTGATAACCTTGTTTTGAAGAGGCTAACATATTTAATCATTCAGAAAAAAGTTTTTCGTACTCAACAACAACAACAACAGCAACAAGATCAACAGCAACAACAAGTTTGGACTCTCAGCCGAATCGACATTCTGAGAAGTGTGAAAGGAAAATTAATCCCGACCTATTCATAGTTTCATAAGTTTCTTAAGTTCTAATATTTTCCTTTTCCTTGCCTGGCACTGGCAAATAACGTGACTTTGACATTGTACCATTCCTTTTATAAATGAAGGCCGATGTAATAATGATGATTCTTTAAAAATTTACATTTGTAAAATTTTATTTTATTTTTCAAATTACAAATAAACTTTGTTCAATAATTAAAATATTTAGGCAGATAAAGAAAATTATATCCTCAAATATTTTATTAGTTTTATCATTTTTTGTGTTTCGTAGCCCCGAGCCGAAACCCGGGCGATCCACGACTTGTCCTCACAGTTGCTTCAGAATGAGACTGTACGCACGGTTCGGCCTTTGTGGACTCCCCGTGATGATAACCTTGTTTTGAAGAGGCGAACTAGTTTTTCGGATTCAACAACAGCAACAAGAAAATCAACAGCAACAACAAGGTTGGACTCCCAGCCGAATCGAAATCCTGAGAAGTGTGAAAGAAAAATTATTCCTGACCTATTCCTAGTTTCTACCCTATTTCCCCTCCCAGAAAAAAGTGCGATGGACGAACACCCGACTGAAACAATAAATTTTTCTGGGACAGTCCACGACTTTATCCACGACTCGTCCTCACTCCGGCTTCAGGACGAGACTGTACGCACAGTTTGGTCCTTGTGGATTCTCCTGGAAACGGGACATCACAAGGTCCATAAGGGCCAGACCGTGCGTACAATCTCGACCTGAAGCAGGTGTGAGGACGAGTCGTGGACTGCCCCAGAAACCCTTATTGTTTCAGTCGGGTATTCCTCCGTCGTACTTTTTCCCTGGGTGGGGAAGTAGGGGAAGAGTTGATAAGGCCAGAAGGGGAAGGGGTATTAGGGGAGTGAGAATTAGTAGGGAAGGGGAAGCAGGGGAAGTTAGGTGAGGGGTAGTAGAGGAGGGAGAAGTATGGAAAAGGGCAAGTAAAGGGGGAAGGAAGAGGAGTTATGGGAAGCGATGAGAAGTAGGCAAAAGGAGGGGAAGTAGGGGAGAGGGAGAATAGATCGATTTAATTAACGTCTTAATCGGCTAAGAAGAGCTTTTTTTGTCTAAGTTTTTATTCTTAGAATTAACATAAATGCATGTAGAGGGATCATGAATTACCGAGACATTTTCTATTATTCTTAAAATTAGTCTAATAGATGATTTCTTATACTGCGAGAGGAAAGCTGATACACTGAGTAATTAAAGTAAGGGCGTTTTAAATTGCAAAGTAAACTTGCGAAAGGAAGAAAATCCTCGAGGGGCGTCGCTACGTACACTCATTCTTTAATTGCGGGTTATTAAATTTTAACTACCTCCTGACGGATTAAATGGCAGTCACAATTATTATAAGCGGGCTATCAATCTCGAGACTCGTTATTATTATTAAATAATTCTTTTAATTATACTTTTACGCACGGTTATTTTATTTGTCTTAGAAATTCGTTTTATGCTTTTCTCAAACATATATTAAGTCATTCAATATTAATGGTAAAACTTGAATTCTTTCAACTGGGAAATTCCCCAGCTTGAATGCTTCCAACTGGATACTTTCTAAACTTGAATGATTCGAAATTGGACATTCATAAACTCGAATGCTTCCAAGTGGGAAATTATTAAAATTGAATGCTTCCAACTGGGAAATTCTTAAACTTAAATGCTTCCAAATTGGAAAAATCTTCAAATTGACTGCTTCCAACATGATTTCTAAACGTGAATGCTTCCAAATAGAAAATTCCTAAACTCGAATGCTTCCAACTGGGAAATTCCTAAACTTAAATGTCTGCAATTAAGAAATTTTTTAACTTAAATGCTTCCATCTGGGAAATTCTTAAACTTGAATGCTTCCAACTGGGAAATTCTTAAACTTAAATACTTCCAAATGGGAAAAATCTTAAACATGACTGTTTCCAACAGGATTTCTAAACTTTAATGCTTCCAAATAGAAAATTCTTAAACCGGAATGCTTCCAACTGGGAAATTCTTG
This sequence comes from Andricus curvator, assembly GCA_932195095.1. NCBI lineage: Eukaryota > Metazoa > Arthropoda > Insecta > Hymenoptera > Cynipidae > Andricus > Andricus curvator. The sequence continues at coordinate 197,233 of CAKNYM010052561.1, forward strand.
AACTTAAATGCTTCCAAATGGGAAAAATCGTCAACTTGACTGCTTCCAACAGGATTTCTAAACTTGAATGCTTCCAAATAGAAAATTCCTAAACTCGAATGCTTCCAACTGAGAAATTCTTGAACGTAAATGCCTCCATCTGGGAAATTCTTAAACTTGAATGTTTCCAACTAGGAAATTCTTAAACTTAAATGCTTCCAAATAGGACAAATCTTAAACTCGAATGCTTCCAACTGGGAAATTCCTAAACTTAAATGCCTACAATTAAGAAATTTTTTAACTTGAATGCTTCCAACTGGGAAACCCTTGAACTTGAAGGCTTCCAATAAGATCATTCATAAACTCGAATGCTTCCAACTTGGAAATTCCTAAACTTAAATTCTTTCAACTAGGAAATTCCTAATCTTGAATATTTCCAACTGGAAAATTCTTAATCTTGAATGCTTCCAACAGAATTTTTAAACTTGAATGCTTCTAACTGGGAATTCCTAAATCTAAATGCTTTCAGCTGGGAAATTCTTAATCTTGAATACTTTCAACTTGGAAGTTCTTAAACTTGAACGTTTCCAACTGAAAAATTCTTAAACTTGAATGCTTCCAACCGGAAAATATTAAACTTGAATGTTTCCAGCTGGAAAATGTATAAACTGGAATGCTTACAACTAGGAAATTCATAAACTTGAACGCTTACAACTTGAATATTCTTAAAATTGAAAGTTTCCACTTGGAAAATTCTTAGTCTTGAGTGCTTCTAACAGGGAAATTCATCAAATTAAATGCTTCCAGCTGGAAAATTTTTAAAGTCAAATTCTGAATCCTTCGAACTACAAAATTCTCAAACTTGAATATTTCCACTTGAAAAATTCTTAAATATTTCCAACTGAGAAATTTCTGAACTTGAATGCTTCCAAGTGGGAAATTCCTAAACTTGAATGTTTCCAACTGGGGAAATATTAATCTTAAATCTTCCATCTGGGAAATTATTAAACTTGAATGCTTCCAACTGGGAAATTCCTAAACTTAAATCCTTCCAACTGGGAAATTCCTAAACTCAAATGCTTCCAACTGAAATTTTTTTTAACTAGACTGCTTCCAACTAGGAATTTCTTAATCTTGAACGCTTCCGCTGGAAAATTCCTAAGATAGAATGCTTCCAACTGGCAAACTCTTAAATTGAATGCTTCCAACTGGAATAATTTTGAATTTGTTTCCATCTAGGAAATTTTAAACATAAATGCTTTCCACTGGGAAAATCCTAAGCTCGACTGCTTCCAACTGGAAAAATCCTAAACTAAAATGAATCCAACTAGAAAACCCTCAACTTCAATGTTTCCAAAGAGAAACTATAAACTCTTATCTATTCCTAATTTCGACTACCACATTAAAATCCGCAACGAAATCTTATTGTACCAATTACCAAGCTCTCTCTGAGGGTTTTCAGCAAGATTTCCTATATTCACGCAAATGAAAATTTCTCAGCGAAAGAAGGTCGCGACCCATTGGAACCGTCGGTAAACGGCGACGCGAATAGGTAGTAAGTAGTGCGGGTAATTAAGGCGCGAGTAAGATTTAAACTGTAAAGCGAAGTCGAGAGAGGCGGCTCTCTGGGGAGAGAGGCGTGAATTACACGCTGGAGCGAAGGAACCAACCGGCAGACAGGCTCATTGTCCTCTGCTAGTTTAATTAATGCAGTTGAACTGCTCTGCCCCCCCCCCCCACACAACCCTTCCGTCTCCGCCAGCCAACAAACCCCATGGCAGTATGTCCTCTTCGTTCCCGACGCTCTCGTTTTGCCCTCTCGAATCCTTTTTCCCCTTTCCCCTTTTTCCCCCTTTTCCCTCATTCACCTGCCCACATCTTTCCATCCTTTTTCCGTCTCGTAGCTTCTTTTCATTCATGGATAGAAACCTTATTTTCTTTTATTGGTTTCCTGCCCCTATAGGCAAGGTTTTGTATCGAGGAAATGGATACTAAATTGGATATTTAATTGTTTACTTTGAGTTAATTAAAAGGGAAATTGAGGACTCCTTTCGATGCTAATTAAGGATTGATTTTGTGGAATAATTAGATTTTTAAACTACAAAGTTATTTAATTTCAGCAATTTCGGATTGAAAACATTTATGACTAAATAGTTGAACTTTTGAGCAAAAGAGAGGATGATTTTCGACCAAAGAAATATAACTTTTCAACAAAATAATTAAAATTTGAACAAAAAATGAAATAGTTACAGATTCAGTTGAAAAAATTAATTTTCAAGCGAAGAGATGAATTTTCAACTAATAAAATTATCTTTTTGCAAATTAGTTCAACTTTTAACCAAATAGTTGAAATCTCAACCAAAAAACCCAATTTTTGACCCAAAAAGACGAATTTTCTGCAAAATATTTGAACTTTTAACCCAAAAATATGAATTTTCCATAAAAAGGATAACTTTCAACCAAGTGATTGAATTTTCAACCAAGAAAAGTAATTTTCTACCAAAAAGATGAATTTTCAACCAATAAGATTAACTTTTAATCAAAAATGCCAAATTTTCAACAACATACATGAATTCTCAAAAAAATAGTTGAAATTCCTCCTAAAAGATAAAATTTCAATCAAAAATGGAATTATTAGATTTTCAGTTTAAAAATTAATTGAAAAAAAAAACTAATTTTCAACAAATTAATTTTTCAAACAAAGAGAGGAATTTTTAACTAAAAGCATGAATCCTTAATAAAAAAAATTAGTTTTTAATAAAGCAGTTCAACTTTCAACCTAATAGTTCAATTTTCAAAAAAAAATTCAACAAAATCGTTCAATCTTCAAACCAATAAAATGAATTTTTAACAACGCAGTTCAACTTTCAAGCTAATTGTTGAATTTTCAAACAAAAAAGATAAAATTTCAACAAAATAGTTGAATTCTAAACTAAAACAGATTATTAATTTTCAACCAAAATGTTGAATCTTCAAATAAAAATATATAAATTTTCAACCAAAAGAAATGAATTTTTAATAAAATAGTTGAATTTTTAAAGAAAAAAGATTTAACTTCAATCTGAAATAGTTGCATGTTCAATAAAACTGTTGAATTTTCAACAAAAGATTTTTTTTACAACCAAGAAAGCTGAATTTTCAACTAAATCGTTGAATTAAAAAAATATATACTAATAATATATTTATTATATTCATATTTAATAATATTATTATATAAATATATTAAAAATTAATAATATATTAATTTTTAATAAAAAAAGTAATTTTCGACCTAATAATTTAATTTTTAACTGAAAATGATCAATTTTTAACTAATAAAATTAATTTTTTACAAGGCAGCTCAACTTTCAACCAAGTGATTGAATTTTCAACCAAGAAAAGTAAGTTTCTACCAAAAAGATGAATTTTCAACAAAATAGTTGAATTTTCAACAAAATAATAATTTTCCAAACAAATAGTAGAATTTTCAACCAAAAAAGATCATATACTAAACGAGGAATTTACAATCCAAAAGGACGAATTTTCTATTCAAAAAAAAATTTTTTTTTAATTCAAACAGTTACATTTTCAACGAAATTATTCCATTTTCAACCAAATAGTAGAATTTTTAACCATATGAAGGAATTTTCTTTTTGAAAAGACGAATATTCAACAAAACAGTTGAATTTTCAACAATTTAATTAATTTTCAAGCAAATAGATGAATTTTTTAAGCCAAAAAGACGAATTTTCTGCAAAATATTTGAATTTTTAACCCAAAAATATGAATTTTTAATAAAAAAAGGTAATGTTCAACCAAAAAATTGAATTGTTAACTAAAAATGATCAATTTTTAACTAATAAAGATAATTTTTCACAAAGCAGTTCAACTTTCAACCAAGTAATTGAATTGAATTCTCAACTAAAAAGAATCAAACAAAATGAATTTTCAACTTAAAAAAAAAAAAAAAAAAATAGTTAAATCTTCAACTAATAAAATAAATGTTAAAGAAAGTACTTCAACTTTCAACCAAGTAGTTGGATTTTTGACAAAAACAGATGAATTTTTAACAAAATAGTTGAATTTTTAACAAAATAATTAAATTTGCAAACAAATAGTAGAATTTTCAATCAAAAAAGATCATCTGCTAAACGAGGAATTTAAATCCAAAAGGACGAATTTTCTATTCAAAAAAACGAATTTTCAACAAAACAATTGAATTTTCAATAAAATAATTTCATTTTCAACCAAATAGTAGAATTTTTAACCATATGGGGGAATTTTCTATTTAAAAAGACGAATATTCAACAAAACAGTTAAATTTTCACAAATTAGTTCAACTTTCAACCAAATAGTTGAATTCTTAACCAAAAATAACAATTTTTGACAAAAAAAAATACGATTTTTCAATCAAATTGTATTTTTAATCCAAGAAGACGAATTTTCTGCCAAATATTTGAATTTTTAACCCAAAAATATGAATTTTTAATCAACAAAGAGGTAATTTTCAACCAAATAATTGAATTGTTAACTAAAAATGATCAAATTTTTAACTAATAAAAATAATTTTTTCACAAAGTAGTTCAACTTTCAACCAATTGGTTGAATTTTAAAACAAATAGTTGTATTTTCAACCAATAAGTTGTATTTTCAACCAATAAGTTGAATTTTCAATCAATTAATTGCATTTTCAATAAAAAAAAAAATTCTCAACGAAAAATGTAATAGTTGAGTTGTCAACTAAAAACGATCCATTTGCAGCCAAAATGGAATTGTGAAATTTTCAGCTAAGAAAATTCATTTTAAACAAATAAAAAAACTAATTTTCATCGAAATAGTTCTCTTTTTGGGTTCTACTAATTCAGTTTACATTTAAGCAAAAAAACGAGAAAAAGGGAAAGTTTATTAAAAACAGGGGAAAAAGAGTAATTCTTTAAAAATGGGTAAAAAGCATAAAAAAAAGAGTAAAAAAAGCGGGTAAAAAAAGTGGAAAAATGGCAAAAGTGTGAAGTCTGACATTAAGGCTTTACCATCCATTTCGCGGCCTAGGATGTTTACCCATCAATTATTTACCCTCCATACCCAGGGCTGGGAAATTCTCAAGCTTAAAAAAATAGTGAAATAGTATGTAAAAATGTATAATAATAATAATATATAATAATATAATAATAAATAAATAATAATAATAATAAAAATGTATGCTTAAGAAAGTAGTTCAACTTTTAACAACATGGTTGAATTTTTCTGACTAAAAAAGATGAATTGTTAACGAAAAATGTAATAGTTGATATAATAACCAAAAAGTATTTTAATTTAATATAAAAAACAGTAGAATTCATTCAAAAAGGACGATTTTTCAACAAAATTGTTTCTGAAATCTTTTAAATTTTTATAAAATATTTGAAATCTTTCTAAAATATTTGGAAAATCTTCTAAAATTTTTAAAATTATTAATATTTGTGAATCTTTTGAAAGTTTTTGAAGTATTTGCGTTATCTTTGAAATCTTTGCAAAATTTTCTAAAATATTTTGAAACTTTTATAGAATTTTTGGAAATTTTTATGACATTTTCTGAAATTTTTCTGAAATCTGCGAATTTTTCTGAAATTTTTTGAAGTTTTTGTGACAACTTTTAAATCTTTGTGAAATCTTTAAAAGTTTTCTAAAATCTTTGATATCTTTCTAAAATCTTTGGGAAATCTTCTAAAATCTTTGTAATGTTTGAAATTTTTGTGAAATCTTTGAAAAATCTTCTGAAATTTTCAGAAATGTTTTACAATTTTTGAAATATTTGTGAAATCTTTCTAAAATCTTTGCGAAATCTACTAAAATCTTTGTAAT
>CAKNYM010052561.1:236958-270595 GCA_932195095.1 Andricus curvator
GGAAATCAGTTGACCTGGTGTTCGAATCCCAGCGGAGTGAAAGGAGAAGATCTTTTTTCTGAATAAATTTAATTTAAAAAATTAACTTCGATTCAATCTCCAAGTAAAAATTTTTTTAAAAAGAAGTTAAAAAACGGTACAAAGAGAAACGAGCATGAAACAAACTCCAAATATCTATTATGTGATTAATCGGACCAATATCTCTTTTCCGGCTGAATGTCTATTCAATTATCCATGACGTTATCGCGATATCGAAACCACTTCTAGTCCAGGTTTACTAATCGCCGAGCTAATCGCTTAGCACATGTGGATTAAAAAAAAAAATTTACCGAAAAATGTGTAGCTATAAATACAACTGGGATTTAGCTGGTTCACGGATCGGTGACTGCGTAACTACTGTACCTAGTGTACCTACTTTGTAGCCACTCGAATTCTCGCCACTGGCTTAATCCAGTTCCAGATACTCGACTCGACACGTGTTTTGTTGCCTGGACTAGTGGCAAATCCGACATAATAATCTCGACGAGTGCTCGCCAGTCTATTATGACTTGAAAAAATATGAGAAATTGGTTTCTGATTTTATCTCATTGAAAATCAATCAAATTGAATGTTAGAGCGAGAAAATAGTAAATTAAAAGAGGCCTGATAGATATTTAAGTGTTTCGAGATAATTTATGTTGAATATTCAATCTAATTTTGAATATTTTTCATTTGAGCGCATCCGGTTTCAAAATTCAATGACTTTTCCAGGTTTACTTTTGAGTAGATGGGCAGGAACCCTTCTGGACCACGAAACCTACTTTACCGACATTGAGAATATTCTACAGCTTAAGTGGTTCGTGTCCGTGCTAAGTTTCTAGAATGCCCTGGATGACAATCATGAAATGATATGCGCAATTGTGAGAAACGAATTTTGTGTAAACAACCGCAAGGTTATTTATTATCTCAATTAGTTTAGCTATGAGAAAAACAAGGATGATTTATTGCTTTCTTATAGATTTACTAGTTTTTGATGATGTTATCAAATTTTATTGCGCAATTTTGTGAAACGAATTTTGCGTAAACAACTTCAAGGTTAGTTATTATCTCAATTAGTTTAGCTATGAGAAAAACAAGGATGATTTATTGCTTTCTTATAGTTTTAGTAGTTTTTGATGACGTTAACAAATCATATTGCGCAATTTTGTGAAACAAATTCTGCGTAAACAACTTCAAGGTTAGTTATTATCTCAATGAGTTTAGCTATGAGAAAGACCAGGATGATTTATTGCTTTCTTAGAGATTTAGTAGTTTTTGATGACGTTATCAAATTACATTGCGCAATTTTGTGAAACGAATTTTGCATAAACAACTTCAAGGTTATTTAAATCTCAAATAAGTATTTCGCGTAAACACTTTCAAGGTTATATTTTTATTTGTCCTTGCATTTTCTACTGCAAGGGCAAATCAAAATATAACCTTTTGTTTACTTGAAACGTGTAATTGAGATAATAAATAACCTTAAAGTTGTTAACGCAAAAATCGTTTCACAAAATGACGCAAAATAATTTGATGACGTCATCGAGAATGTTCTAGAAACTTAGCACGGGCGCGAACCATTTCAACTGTAGAATGTTCTCTTCTAGGTCAATTAAAAAAAAATTTAGTCAATTCTATTTAATTTCAACACATTCTATTGGTCGCAGGCTAACGCAACAATTTCTTGTACAATTTAAGCGGGGAAAGCTAAACGGTGCTAAATCAGGGTAGCCAAAAAAACTTTATTTTCAATATTCCCTGACTTTTCCCTGATCAAATTTTCATTTTTCCTGAGCAGTAATATTGACAGACCAGCATTTTAATTCAGTAAAATTTTCAACATAGCATTTTATATAAACGATAAAAAACAAGTTTAAATTGAAATTTAAAAACTACAATGCTGTTTATTTATTTCGAGCAAAAAATATAAAAATTGTAACAATAAATGATGAATTTTCAATCCAAAAGGACAAATTTTTTGTCCAAATAGACGAATTTTCAACAAAACAGTTGAATTTTCAAACAACAAAAAATTACTTTTTAACAAAACACTTGAATTTTCAACAAAAAAGTTCATTTTTAATCAGGAAAGATAAATTTTCAACAAAAAATAATTTTAAACCAAATAGTTGATTTTTGAGTCAAAAAAGAAAGAAAAAAATTTATCCAGATTATTGGACTTTCAAGCCAAAAGTCAAATTCATATTTTCAGGCTCAGAATATAAATTTTCAACAAAAAAGTTAATTTTCAACCAAACAGTTGCATTTTTAACAAAAAAAAAGAAGGAAATTTCAAACCAAGAAGATTTTATTTATACCAAAAAATATGCATTTTCAACTAATAAAGATCAGTTTTCTCAAAAAAATGGAAAAGGAATTTTTAATAAAATAGTTAAATTTTCAACAAAAGAGATGAAACTTGAACAAAAATTACGAATTTTCCAGAAAAAAAAAATTAATCAAATAGTTATATTTTTAACCAGAGATAAATGTCTAACAAAAAAAAATAACAAAGAAGTTAAACTTTTACCCAACAAGTTGGATCCAACCAAGAAAAATAAATTTTCAAGAAAATATTTAAATCCTCAAGCAAAGAAGGATAATTTCCTACCAAACATTTTCATTGTCAACCAATAATATTCAAGGACCAGAATCTTCATAGAAAATTAAATACTTTGTAATATTAGACCTAGAACCTTCAATGAAAGGTTAAGATTTTTAATGAAAAAAATTAGATGTTTTATTAATTTTAACCCAAAATAATTTTTTTTAATTAGGAACATTAACAACCCCAAAATGCAATGCTGGTTTTTTTTAGTATTTCAAAAAAGATAAAAATTACGAAATTCTACAAGGCCTTAAAAATAATTGCATTTTGTCAGGGGAAAATTAAGAAAAATTACAAATCCAAAATTCAATATTAGTTTTTCTATGAGTTTCTCGTAGTTTTTTTTTTTTTTTAATTACGAATTTCTCCAAAGTTTTATGTCATTTTTTCCAAAATCCAAAACTCTTTTAACTCTTCCAAGTCTTATAGCAAACCTAATTTTTAATATTTCCCAGTTAGGAAAATTTAGATTTAATAGTTTCTAATTTAAATAATCCAATCTTGCATGTTTCGTAATTTTCAATTAGAGTCGAAAAAGTCAATTGAACTTAAATTTAATTACCACCATAAAACCGTATGAGTTTTAGTTGCAGTGACTTGAGATGCAATAAAGAATCAATAAAGAATCAATACATATCGTTTCTTAGATAATAAAGTTATCATAGATCGTATTTCAATATTCCAGCTTTCTAATCTATCCCTTCATTCATTGTAAATAATGTGACTTCTGACTCAACGTATTTCCCCCTGAAACATCTATCAAACAACGTCAAAGATGACCTTTGCTTCTTACGAAACGAAATTCCCCATTTTTTGCATAGCAATTTGGGAAATTCCAACTTCCACCTTCGATTAAATTCAATCTGAACTGTAAATAAAAAGACGAATTTTCGACAAAAAACATGAGTTTTCAACTCACAAAGATACATTTTATACCAAAAATGGAATAATTAAATTTTCAGTCAAAACAATTTTCAAACAAAAAAAAATAAAAGAAAGGAAAAAAAAAATAATAATTTCCAACCAAGATTAATTTTCGACTAAAAAAGATAAATTTGTAACAAAATACATTAATTTTCAAAAAAAACTGAAACAAGTTAAACCTTTAAAAAAAGAAATGAATTTTGGACCAAACTCAAAAAGAGATAAATTTTCAAATGAAAATGGAATTGTTAAATTTTCAGTTTAAAAAATTAATTTTCAATAAAATAGGTCCAATTTTCAACCAAAGAAATGAATTTTTAACCGAAAAGATTAATTTTCAACAAAAAATGGAATAGTTAAATTATCAGTTAAAACAATTAATTTTTAACCAAAAAAAGGAATTTTCAACAAAAAGATGAATTTCCAAACAAGAAGATTAACTTTCTACCAAAAAAGATGAATTTGGAATAAAATAGTTTAACTTTTAAACAAAAAAAAAATAATTTTGACCCAAGCTGTTGACATTTAGCAAAAAAAAATTTTTTCTACAAAATACATGAATTTTCAACTAAAAAAGATAAATTTTCAAATAAAAATGGAACAGTTAAATTTTATGTTAAAAAAAATTAATTTTCAATAAAAAAAACAACAAATTTTCAACAAAACAGTTAAATTTTCAGCCAAAGAAATGAATTTTCAACAAAAAGAAGTTTCAACAAATAAGATTACTTTACTACCAAAAAGACCAATTAAAAAAAATACATGATTTTTTAATCAGGAAGATTAAAGTTCTACAAAAAAGACGAATTTTTAACTAAAAAGGATAAATTGTTAACAAAAAATGGAATAATTACATTTTCAGTAAAAAAAAAAATTGATTTGCAATAAAAATAAACAAATTTTCAACCAAAGAAATGAATTCTCAACCAAGAAGATTAATTTTCTACCAAAAAAGTTGAACTTTTATCAAAATACATGACTTTAATCAAATATTTAAATTTTTAATAAAAAATAGGGATTTTCTACAAAAAATGGAATAGTTAATCTTTCGGTTAACAAAATAATTTTTAACAAAAAAAAATTTGTAACAAAATAGTTAAATTTGCAACTAACATGATGAATTTTCAACTGAAATAGTTGAATTTTAAATCAAAAAGATGAATTTTCAAATATAATAATTAACTTTAACTGGAATAGTTAAATTTTTAACGAAAAAGATAAATTTTCATCCAAGCAAAAATTCAAAAAATTTTCATCAATTTTCTATCAAAGAAGACGAATTTTCAAGCAAAAATCAGTTAAATTTCAGCAAAAAAAAACGAATTTTCAATGAAAGTGATGAATTTTGAACGAAAATGATGAATCTTCATCTGGAATAGTTAAATTTTTAACCAAACAGATAAATTTTCATCAATTTTCAATCCAAACAAAAAGCAATTTTCAACAAAGTACACGAATTTTTAACTAGAAAAGATATATTTCGAACCAAAAATTGAATAGTTAAATTTTCAGTAAAAAAAATTTCAACTAAAGAAATACATTATTAACTAAAATAATGGGATAATCAACTGGATTAGTTAAATATTCAATTTTTAAACTCAATTTAAATATTCAATTTTTAAACTCAATTTAAAAATTGTTTGAAAATAGTTCAATTTTCAACCAAAGTGATGAATTTTTCACTAAAATGGTTGAATTTTAAACCAATCTTAAATCCTGAACTAAAATAGTTGAATTTTTAAAAAAACTATGAATTTTCCAGCAATGAGAATAATTTTCTACCAAAAAGACGAATTTTTAACAAAATAAATGAATTTTCAAGCAAAAATCAAACAGTTAAATTTCCAAGCAAAAATCAGTTAAATTTCCTGTTAAAAAAAATTAATTTTCAGCAAAAAAGAAACGAATTTCTTTCTGGAATAGTTGAATTTTAAAGGGAAAAGGTGAACTTTCTACTAAAATAAGGAATCTTGAACAGGAAAAGTTGAATTTTAATTTTTTATTTATTATTTGAAAATGTGAACTTTCTACTAAAATAAGGAATCTTGAACAGGAAAAGTTGAATTTTGTATTTTAAAAATTAATTTCAAACCCAAAAAAATGAAGTTTCAGCAAAATAGTTAAAGTTTCAGTTGAAAAAAAAAAAATAATTTTCAATGAAAACAAAAAGCCATTTTTAACAAAGTACACGAATTTTTAACTAGAAAAGATAAATTTCGAAAATGGAATAATCAACTGAATTAGTTAAATTAAAAAATTTTAAACTTAATTTAAAAATTGTTTTAAAATAGTTAAATTTTCAACCAAAATGATGAATTTTTAACTAAAATGGTTGAATTTTAAACCAATCTTAAATTCTGAACTAAAATAGTTGAATTTTCAAAAAAAAAATATGAATTTTCCACCAATGAGAATAATTTTCTACCAAAAAGACGAATTTTTAACAAAATAAATGAATTTTGAACTAAAAAAAGATAAGTTTTCAAATGAAAATGGAAGAGTAAATTAATCACAATTAAAAAAATAAATAAATAAATAAATAAACACGCTCTCGATTTCAGACACATAAAGCTTTCCTGCCAATTCCAGGATTTCTTGGGTTTCCAGGTGAGTAACCCACTTTTCCGTTTTTCCTTCTAGGAGTATGAAATTTTTATTTTCCGTATCAGCAATTCACTTTGAAATAATATTTTTGAGTCGGTGATGGTATAAGGGCAGACTCACATAGAAATGAAACCTTTGACAAAGCACTTAAGGCGATTAAAGCGTTTCAAGTTCCCGCAGTTTCGCGTTCACAAGCCCTTATAAGCCCGAGGCGGGCTCCTGCGCGGGAGAGCCACAGGATTCAGGTTCTGTAAACGACGCCTGAGTCCATTCTCAGCCTCATTCAGAACTAGTCCTGTTCCACCGCAAACCGCAGGGTTTCCAGCTAAGATCAAACACGCAAGACGCCAAATTACTAGTCCTAAGTCCATAGGTCACTGGATTTAAATTCGAAATCTTACATGCTTTGGTGCCCTCAGGTCCACAAAATATAGCTTCCCCAACACCAAAAACATCCCTCTAAATTACAAATGATCTACGCCCTCAAGTTTGGATATTTTCCGGCTGGAAGAATTCAAGTTTCGATAATAATCTTCCGAAAAGAATTTCAGATTTTTTTTTATTTTAATATGGAAGCATTTAAGGATAATTAGAAAATCTGGAGGATTTTTGCTGTGTAAACAGCTTAGACCGCGATATGGAGGGTAAAGCCTTGATGATTAAACATCTTAAGCCAGGATATGGAGAGTAAAGCATTCGTCAGAGTGTTAAATACATTGGATCACATAATAATTTAATTAAAGTTGACGTTTGCCGAAGATGTTTATAGTTTTACACATCATAGCCCGCGATATGGAGGGTAAAGGCATGATGATTAAACATCTTAAGCCAGGATATGGAGAGTAAAGCATGCGTCAGAGTGTTAAATACATTGGATCACATAATAATTTAATTCAACTTGACGTTTATCAAAGATGTTTACAGTTTTACACATCATAGACCGCGATATGACGGGTAAAGTCTGGATGTGTAAACATCTTAAGCCATGACATGGAGAGTAAAGCCTGTGTCAGAATGTTAAATACATTGGGTTACATAATATTTTAATTTAACTTGATATTTAGTCTTACACATCATATACCGCGATATAGAGGGTAAAGCTTGTTTAAGAATGTTAAATACATTGAGTCAAATAATATTTCAATTTAAGTTGACGTTTCTCGAAGATGTTTATAGTTTTACACTTCATTGACCGCAATATGGCGGGTAAAGCCTTGATGTTTAAACATCTGAAGCCAGGATATGGAGAGTAAAGCCATTTTCAGAATGTTAAATTCATTGGGTTACATAATAATTTAATTTAATTTGACATTTATCAAAGATGTATCGAGTTTTACAATTTATAGACCACGATATGGAGGGTAAAGCCTGTGTCAGAGCAATAAACCGCTGAAAATTCGTCTTTTTGGATTGAAAATTCTATAATTCTTCTTTGGTTGTAAATGCATCTGGGTTTTTAACAAATATTCTTTTTTGGTTGACAATGTACATTTTTTTTAAATTCAACAGTTTGGTAGAAAATTCATTTATTTCGGTGAAATTTCTTCTTTTTAGGTAGAATATCAATTTGTTGGTTAAAAATGCAACTATTTGGTTGAAAAATAATCTGTTTTAGTTGAGTATTCCAGCATTTTCCTGAAAATTCTTTTTTTTTTTCTTGTTAAATCCAACTGTTCTTTATTTATAATTTTGTAGAAAATTCGTTTTTTTTATTGAAAATTATATCTCTTTAATGAAAATTTGACCACCTTCTTTTTAAAATGAAAATTTAACTACTCCGTTAATCTTTTTTAGTTAAAAATTCAACATTTGGTTGAAAATGTATATATTTTCTTGAAAATTCGTTTTTTTTAAAGAAAATTAATCCTCTTGGTTGAAAAGTCAACTACTCGATGAAAAAATTATATACTTTATTTTAAATTATTATTTTATTTTTAATTTTCCGGTATGTTGTAATTCGTTGCGATGTCGGACATATTATTTTAGCCAATTAGCGAAGAATTTCAAAAATATTTGTCAAGGAAAAGTAAAGAAATAGTGGCTTTAGTGGAAAATTGCGATAAAATGCACAGAAAAAACTGGGGTTTCTATTAGAACTAATTTTAGGTTCCTAAGGAGCAGCAACAAAAAAGAACCCCTCTTGCTGAAAAGGAACCCAAAATGATGAATTTGTTCCAAAGGAGACTCTATTGGACCTCCTAAGGAACCCAATTTTAATAGAGACTTTTTCCAAGGAACCTATTTTTCGTTATGTACCCACACACATGAAGAGCACACAAAAAATTGAATAGATATAATGACTTTATAAATATCATTTGTAGGTTATGTAGCAAACCTGTGAACATAAAAGCGTATTCATGTGCAAGAAACTTTTCGTCTAAAGTCATCAGTCGACGAATTCTGTAAATCCTTAACTTCTCAACCCCACTTTGCAAGCGGTTGGTTTGTGAATGCGCCATCATGTTGTTCTATCCAAGTGTCTCCAAAGGAACCCTTTTGGGCCTCCACAGGCTTCTATTGAAATTAAAATTCTAAAAGATACCAGCTTGTATTGAAGCCGCAACTTTCATGAACCCCCAGTTTTTCTGTGAAGGCCTGCACTGTTAGAAATGTTCGGAAAATTCGGAAACATTTAGGTCAGGTCTGCTGTTAGTTTTTGAACGCGCCTTACTGTTGTTCTATTCAAGTGCCTCCAAAATAACCCTTTTGAGTCTCCAGAGGTTTCTACTGGAGTTCAAGTTCTAAAAGATACCAACTTTTATTTAAGCCGCAACTTTCGTGAACACCCAGTTTCTTCTGTGAAGGCCTGAACCACTCTAATGTTTATACATAAATCTCCTTTGGATCCCAATTTTGGACGCACTACTTTTTTCCAAAAGATGCTTAGGACGCACTAATTTTTTCAAAAAGATGCTTAGGACGCACTAATTTTTTCAAAAAGATGCTTAGGACGCACTAATTTTTTCCAAAAGATGCTTAGGACGCACTAATTTTTTCCAAAAGATGCAGCAGTTGTCAGGTCTGAAAAAAGGTTGAACCAGATAAAGACCAAGTAGGCAACAATGCTGAGGGGGTTGAAATCGTGAATTGTTGAGCTGGCGGGAGGGTTTAGATAGGCAGGGATAGAGTTGGACACGATATCCAACACAGGAGAACAGACGATAGCAGGAAGCGGGTTGGGAAAATACGAGCGAGCGATAACGACATACATGTGTAGACTGTACGCGTACCCCATTAATCCGAGCGTGTCGCATTGATCTATCATTGTCCGGCCGGGCCGGGGGTGATATAGAGTTCACCATAGGCTGATACATAATAGATCGCAAACTCAGCAAGCCGCGACGCAAATAACTTCGGCTAGCCGCGCTTATACGCCGCTTGTACTATAAAAGTCCAATAACCCACTTTACCGGTTGATATGTATTCTCTTCGTTGTGTACTTGTCTGCAGTCTGCACGCACAGGCTGTTCCGCAATTCATTCCAAAAAGAAACAACAAATCGGCTCAATTCGCACAAATAGTTTTCAGATGCAGATTTATCGCAATCTCAATTTACGTGTCGTGTCGTTGGTTTATGTTATGCTATGTTATTTGTTAGGTAAGCTTAGATTAGTTATAGGTGCAGATTTTAGGTATTGATAACGCTGAATTATCGATCTTGGCGACTGATTCTTATATCAAGCCTGACACTGCTTTATGACTCTCAAAAAAGTAGTGAAAGTAGCAAAGAATGTTTATTAGATTCATTTTTTACAGAAAAAGTTAAGCCAAGTCTTTTGTGATGAAAAGCATAGAGTGATTCTAAATCTAAGCCCACCTTGGTAAAAAAAATTCACATGCACCCAGTGAAGTGAAGACGTTTGGCGGTATATCTACTTTTGCTAAATTTGGGAAACTAAATATGAAGCACTAAGAAACGCCGGTCTGGTCCTAAATTTTTATAATTATGAAGAAAGCAAACAAAAATTTTATCATACAAATTTTTTTTTTATACACGAATAGCCACATCGAGTTGAAAATTTGGGATAATTAATAAGAAGCACTAAGAAAGGTGGGTCTGGTCCTAAAATGTAATAATTATGAAAAAAGCAAAAAAAGTTATTACCAAAAAAAAATTTTTTTTTTATTATAAAAATTCAGGACGAGATCCACCTTTCTTAGTGCTTCTTATTTAGTATCCCAAATGTTCAACTCGATGTGGCGCTTCGTGTGAAAATTCATGTTTTTGGTTGAAAAATTAACTCTTTGGTTCAAAATTTATCTTTTTTAGTTGAAAATTCAACTACTTGTTTCAAAGTTGATCTAGTTTGTTAAAAATGTATTTTTTTGTTAAGAATCACCCCGTTTGATGAAAATTAAACTATTCCATTAAAAAAAATTATTCTTCCGGGTAAAAAATCATCTTTCGAATTAAACTCTTTTGTTGAAAAATCATTTTTTTTTTTAGATTCATCATTTTAGTTGAAACTTCAACTTTTTGGTAAACTATTCCATTAAAAAAAAAAAATCTTCCGGGTAAAAAATCATCTTTTGGATTAAACTCTTTTATTGAAAATTCGTTTTTTCGTTTAGAATTAATTTTTTCAATTACCAATGTGACTATTCCATTTTTGTTTGAGAATTTACATTTTTATTAAAAATCGATCTTTTCTAGTTGAAATTTCATATATTTTGTTGAAAATTAGTCTTTTTTGGTCAAAAACTCAACAATTTGATAGAAAATTAAACTATTTGATTGAAAATTCAACTATTTGTTTAACAATTAAACCTTTTTTTATGAAAATTTAACAAATTGGTAGAAAATTAACTTTTTTGTTGAAAAATCATATTTTCGGACTGAAAATTCAACTGTTTTGTAGAAAATTCGTCTTTTTGGCTTGAAAACTCAACAAATTGGTAGAAAATTGAACTATTTGGTAGAAAATTAACTTTTTTGTTGAAAAATTATATTGTCGGGTTGAAAATTAAACTATTAGATTGAAAATTCAACTATTCGGTTAACAATTAAAACCTTTTTATGAAAATTTAACAAATTGGTAGAAAATTAATTTTTTTGTTGAAAACTCATATTTTCGGACTGAAAATTCAACTGCTTTGTAGCAAATTTGTCTTTTTGGCTAAAAACCTCAACAAATTGGTAGAAAATTTCACTTTTTGGTTGAAAATTCACTTTTTTGTTGAAATTTCATATATTTGGTTGTAAATTCAACTATTTGGTTGAAACTTAAACTATTTTTATGAAAATTTAACTATTTGGTAGAAAATTAACTTTTTTGTTAACAAATTATATTTTCGGGTTGAAAATCTGACTATTTGGTTAAAAATGCATCTTTTTTGGTTGAAAATTCTACTACATGTTTGAAAGCTATACAACTTTCGCAAAAATTGATTTTTTTTAGATTCGCCTTTTTGGTTCAAAATTTAACTTGTTTGTTGGAAACTCGTTTATTTTTATTAAAAATTAATTTTTTACCTTAAAACTTAACTATTCCATTTTTGGCTGGAAAGTTATCTTTAATAAGTTGAAAATTCAACAATTTGGTTTTTAATTAATCTTTCCTTATTAAAATTGCATCTATTTAGTTAAAGATTCAACTATTTTGTTTTTAAAAAAAAGTTAATTTTTTATTTTATTCAACTGGTTGGGAATTCCTCTTTCTTGGTTGAAAATGAACTTTTTTGCTGAAAAATCAACTGTCTTCAAAAAATGCGTCTTTTTGTTCTGAAAATTTAACTATTTGGTTAAAGGCTTCAACTATTTAGTTGTTAATGCAACTAATTAATCAAACCTTTTGTTTGTATTGAAAATTCATTCCTTTTGATAGAAAAATTTTTTTAACTGAAAATTTAAACTGTTTCAATACCACATTTACATTAATTTTATGTACAAGAATTTATTTCCCTATTTTTGTGAAAAATCACCCAATTTCCCCTGTTTTGAGGGAATGTCGGACTACCTTACTTTTTGTACTTTCTGCCATCAACGAGGGGAGGGGGAATAGGGGTGGGGGGTGTCAAAAAAAAAGCCCAAAATTGGTAACGTAGTTTATGGACGGTCCCTTAGTTGGTAATAAATAAAAGTGGAAAAGGTGCAAATAAGTAAAAATTGAAGGTAACATTGAAGTAATGTCATTTCCCTCGAGATGATCCAGGTCAGGCGAGAATTGCAAATTGAATTTTCGCTCGCTTTTTACTTCCTATTCGCTCTCAAATAACGCCGAGTGCAAAGTTTGAAATATTTCCAGCGCCTCATCTCGACATCATCCGGGTGTAAAAACCGAGGGCGCGTGTCCGGGGACGTGTGAAAAGACTAGTTACTTTATAGCCCCGAGTGTAGCGAGAACACGGTACACATTTACCCCAGACGCGGTCCGGGGCCGATGATTTATTTCACGTTCTTCCAATGCACGTTTTCTGAACAACCTGCGAATCCAGCATGTTTCCTCGCCATATTTTTATAAACCTTGACTTTATTTGCATGATAAATTTTCTGGGTCATTGAAATTCAGTGATGATCGTAAATGACTCGCGAAGAATGGATGCTTGATGAATGAAGATGCTTGAAACGAAAGAACTTGGATATTAATGGGTCCGCGTGGAGAGCTTTACTTGCGCATATTTGTGTGATGTGACAAATGATGACTCTGTGAAGCTCTTCGCCTGGGCTGATTGCTTGAGAGATTGATCAGCGAACTGGGTCGGAGCAGCGCTGTCAGTGCGAGTCACGCTTACCCTTCAAATTAGTATTTTTTGGTAAAAAACTCAACAATTTGATAGAAAATTAAACTATTAATTAAACTACGCTTCATGGTAGAATAATAATATCAATATTATTAATAATTAAATTTTTTATTTGCCACGTTTCCCAACTCTATCAGGCCCTGTCTGGGTTCACCAAATTTCCGTGAGCGTAAAAAAAATATTTTCAGTGAGCATAATTGAAATATAATTGAATTATAAATATAAGGAAATAATCTAATGAACTTATTTAATATAATAAAAACGAATAAAGATTTAAACATTAATAAATTATAAAAATTGAAATCTTTATTTAAATAAATTTTTATATCAATCGAAGTTTGATCCAACCTAAGTAAACGTCCTTAAAAAGGGTCATCAGGGTGGCGATTAAGCGGACGATTTCAAATTCCCGGTCAAGTTTTTCAATTTTCCCGGTCAACTCAAAGTAACATATTTATATTTGCCGCAAAACGCAAACATTTATTTTAATTCATGAAGTTCGTTCTAAACATCTTTTAACACAACAGAGCAAAACGTTGCAAAATAAATGAATTTTGAAAACAATACTTAAATTTTCCACTAAAAAATATCAATTTTTTACAAAAAAATGGAATAGTTAAACTTTCAGTTGAAAAAATTAATTTTCAACAAAAAAAACGGATTTTCAATAAAATAGTTCAATTTTCAACCAAAGTGATGAATTTTCAAATCAAATTATGAATCTTTATCTGGAATAGTTAAATTTTAAACCAAAAAGATAAATTTTCATCTATAATGATGAATATTTAACTGGAACACTCGAATTTTCAACCAAAAAGACGAATTTTTAAAGAAGATTACATTTTAAATAAAAAGAATAATTTTCTACCCAAAAATACAATTTTTCAACCAAATACATTAATTTTTAAACAAAGGTTTAAAGTTTTAATAAAAGAAGACAAATTTTTAACCAAATAGTTAAATTTTGAACTGAAAAAAAAATAATTTTCAGTCGAAAATGGAATAGTAACATTTTTAGTTAAAAAAATCATTTGTAAACCAAACATAAGAGTTTTCAACTAAAACAATGAATCTTCAACTGAAATAGTTCAATTTTCAAACCAAAAAATTAATTTTTACTAAAAAAAGATAAATTGTCAACCAAAACTTTAATAATTGAATTTCAAGTTAAAAAAATTAATTTTTAACCAAACAGATGAATTTTCAACTACAACTATGAAATTTTCAACTGTAATAAGTTAAATTTTCACTTTAAAAAATTACTTTCAAACAAAAAAAATAACTTTTAACAAAAAAAAACTCACTTTCAAAATAATAGTTACATTCTCAAACAAAGTGATGAATTTTCAAATAAAATTGTAAATATTTAACTTCAATAGTTGAATTTCAAACCAGAAAGATGAATTTTTAACTGAAATGATGAATCATTAACTAGAATAATTGAATTTTTGACCAAAAAGATTAATTTTCAACCAAGAAGATTAATTTCTACAAAAAAAGACGAATTTTCAACTATCAAAGATAATTTTTCAACAAAAAATTGAATAATCAAATTTTTAGTCAAAAATGAATGTTCAACCAAAGACATGAATTTTGAATTAAAATTATGAAATATTCAACTGGATTAATAGTTACGTTTTCAGTTGAAAAAAAAAATAATTTTCAACCAAAAAACATCCAAAGAAAAAACAAATTTTCAATCAAACAGCTCATTTTTCAACCAAAGAAATGAATTTTTAATTAAAACGATGGATTTTCAACTAAAAAAAAAATTAATTTTTAACAAAAGAGCTTAACTTTCAACCAAATAATTTTATTTCAACCCTAAAAGATGAATTTTCAACTAAAATAATAAATATTTGACTGGAATACTTGAATTTTTAACCGAAGAGAAGAATTTTTAAACAAAAAGATTAACTTTCAAAGAAAAATAAGATAATTTTTTACCAACAAAAAAATCGATTTTTTAACAAAATACATGAATTTCCATCGGAATAGTTAAATTTTCAATTAAAAAGACAAATTTTTATCCAAATTGTGGAATTCCGAACTTGAACATTTTAATTTTCAACTCAGAATGGAACAGTTAAATTTTCGTTTAAAGAAATTAATTTTCAACCAAATTGGTGAATTTTCAAATAAAATGATGAATCTTCAACTGAAATGATGAATCTTTAACTGGAATAGTTTAATTTTATGCCAAAAAGATGAATTGTCAACCATAAAGTTTAATTGTCTACAAAAATAGATGAACTTTCCACAAAGTACATACATTTTCAAACAAATCATTCAATTATTAAATGAAAAATATCAATTTTCAACCAAATAGTTGAATTTTCATCAAAAAAAGATAAATTAATTTTTAATAAAAGTTTAACTTTTAACCCAGTAGTTGAATTTCTAACTAAAAAACGATGAATTCGCAAAGAAAAATGTAAAAAAAAATTTCTATTATAATTCAGAAATATTTCTTCTTTGAAATTCTACTTCTACTCTGAAAACTCCTTGAAGTACTTTTATTACCTAAAATTTAGAAGAGGGAACTTTCAAATTGTGACGAATTCTGACTTGAAAGAGGGATTTTTTAAAATTCCTTTTTTCTCAATCCGAATTATAATTCCTTTAACAAATTCCCATTCCATGTAAAACATTCCCTGTTCCAAGTGAAATTATATTTCTTGAATTTTGCTATGATCAGAAGTAAATTCCCGGTTTTTAAATTAAATTCCCGGTCATTTCCCGGTTTTTTCCCGGTCAATAAAATTCGAAGAACGGATGCTTGATGAATGACGATGCCTGAAACGAAAGAGCTTGGATACTAATGGGCCCGCGTGGAGAGCTTTACTTGGCGCATATTTGTCTGATATGTGACAAATGATGACTCTGTGAAGCTCTTCGCCTGGGCTGATTGCTAGAGAGATTGATCAGCTAACTGGGTCGGAGCAGTGTTGTGGGTGGGTGTCACGCTTACCCCGAAAGGGATTTGGCTTCATGGAATAATAATATCAATATTAATAATAATTAACTTTTTTATTTGCCACGTTTCCCATCTCTATCAGGCCCTGTCTGGGTTCACCGAATTTCCGTGAACGTAAAAAAAATATTTTCGGTGAGCATAATTGAAATATAATTGAATTGAATCAGAAATATGAGGAAATAATCTAATAAAATTATTTAATATAATAAAAATAAAGATTTAAACATTAATAAATTATACAAATTTAAATATTTATTTAAAGAAATTTTTATTTCAATCGAAGTTTGATCCAACCTAAGTAAACGACCTTAAAATTAATTATTTTATTAAAAATTTATAATATATATATATTTATTTATTATTAGTTTTTTTTTAGTAAAAATACCAATATTTTTTTTCAACAGACTTCACAGCCTAAAATGCTCACCAAACGGGGGAAATATGGCGATTTTTCATAAAAAATATAAAAATGTTGCAGGTTGAACAAAATAGTTGAATTTTCAATTAAAAAATTAATTTTGTGCTAAAAAGATTAATTTTCCACAAAAGAGATCAGTTTTTATGTTGAAAAATCGAAATTTTTAGACAACGATTGACTATTTAAACCCGAAAATATGAATTTTATAAATAAATAAATGCTCAACCAAAAATGGAATAGTTGATATATAAACCAAAAGAAAAAAGTAATTTTCAACAAAAAATAGTTCAATTCACAAAGAGTTGAATTTTCAATAAAATAATTATTCAAAAAAATAGTCAAACTTTTAACTAAATAGTTTGATTTTCAGCTTATAAAAATGAATTCTTAGCAAAGAATTTAATAGTTGATATTTCAACAAAAAAAAGATGAAATTCCTACCAAAATAAATGAATTTTGAAACGAAAAAGATGAACTTTCAAACAAAAAAATTAATTTTGTAACAAAAAAGACGAATTTTCAACAAAATACATGAATTTTCAAACAACTAGTTCAATTTTCAACTAAAAAAGATAAATTTGCAACCAGAAATCGAAAAGTTAAATTTTCAGTAAATAAGGTAATGAAAAAAAAATGTATTTTGATCAAAATACTCAAATTTTCAACCACAGAGATGAATTTTATACTAAAATCATGAATTATTCAACCGAAAATACGAATTTTAACAAATAAAGATTTTTCAGTCAAGAGAGAAAAAAAATTGGCCTTGTTGAACTTTCAAGCCAAAAAGCTAATTTTCTGTAAAACAGTTGAATTTTCAAACCAAGCAGTTTTCTACCAAAAAAGACGAATTTTCAACTAAAAAAGATTTTTCAACCAAAAATTCAAAAGTTACGTTTTCAGTTAAAAAATTAATTTTCATCAAATAAAAAACGAATGTTCAACAAAATAGTTGAACTTTCAACCACAAAGATAAATTATCAACTAAAATGATGCATTTTCAACTGGAATAGTTAAATTTTCAGTTAATTAAATTAATTTTCAACCAAAAACAAACGAATTTTTAACCAAAAAAATGGATTTTCAACTAAAATGATTAATCTTTTTAAAAAACTGATTTTTTAATAAAGTGCTTTGTCCTTCAACCAATTAGTTCAATTTGTAACCAAAAAAATTAATTTTTAACAAAATAGTTGAATCCTCAACTAAGGAAAGATTTCAGTTAATTTTTCAAAACCAAAATATGAAATTTTAACAACCAAAAATTTTCTACCAAAATAGTTGAATTTTTAACCCGAAAAGACGAATTTTCAATTCAAAAGGATGACTTAAAAAATGGTTAAATTTTCAACAAAATAATAAAAGTTTGAATTAAAAATGTAATCGTCAAGGGGAAGCAATTGCAAACAATTAAATAGAGATAGAAAGACAAGGAAAATAAATTAAAAACAAAAATATTATATCAGGGTGGCCGCAAAACTTCATTGTCAAAATTGCTTAATTTTTCCCTGGCCATTAATAATATTCAAAAACCAGGATCTTAATCTTATAATATTTTTAACATAGAACACTTTAAATGTCCTGACTTTTCCCTGATTTTCCCTAGTCTATTTAAGTCCAGTAGCACTGCGGTAGAAACCTCTGGTTCACCGCGGTGAAACAGAGGTCTATACACGGCTAAAGTATCATTTAAGTCCTTTATCAAGAGTACATATACCGCCAGACCATCACCTTAACGATAAAATCACGTAATTTTGACACAAACTTTAATGTTAATACTATTAAAATTAACTTTTTCTCCAGTCCACAGAAACATTCATATACTGAAATATTGGTATAACCATGTGTAAGGAATACGACTTTATAAAATAATTTTTGTATTATAAATTAATATTTAATTTAGATTTATAAAATTATAAGCATTTCAGTGAACGTCAAAAAAACAGCCGTTTTCATACTATTGGACCGCGGTACTGTAACATACATTTTTTTATCTTTATCAGATAAGAGTTCCACGCATGTAATTAAAAGTTGCCCAGGATCATACCTTTTATATTTATGACCTCTTCCTAAGTAGTTAAAATTTATCTTTTAAAAATTAAAAATTACTCAATAGTGGTATAAATTTCGGAAAATAGTGGTAAGAAAATTTTGAAATATGATACTTATACTTAAATTAGGTAAGCCTCTGATCGAGTATAATGGCTTTAAAAAAAGTAGCATAAGTAACATAAGTCGCATAAAATTTCGAAAAATGTATTTTTTTTTAAATAGAGACCAACATTTTCTAACATAAAATCCGAAAGATTTAAAAATTATATTCACACACACAAAAAATTAACTATATAATGAAGACAGATTTAAAAATTACCAAATGGACTAATTTTTGTTTATAAGGTACACCAAAATTCAACAAAACAGTATTCTACAAAATTCCATAAATTGATAATTTTTTCATTCCATAGAGGTATTTTGAATTTCTACAAGATTTTTTGTTTGTATTCTAAACTTAAATTGCATAAGTGTTATTTGGTTTTTGTATTCTAAACTTAAATTGTAGAAGTGTTATTTGGTTTTTGGAAAAATCCTTATTTAAAAAATAGGTGTGTCACGAAAATTTCGAAAATTTTTTAAGTGTTTTCTTAATGCCGATTAGGTAATTTTAAAAACTCGCATGAAGGAATGTTACCAAAGTTCAGTTGTTTGAGATTTATTGATGGAAAATATTATTATTAGATTTTCAGTTAAAATAATTAATTTTCAACCAAAAAAGGGAATTTTCAAAAAAATAGTTAAATTTTCAACCAAACTGATGAATATTTGATAAAAAAATGAATTCTTAACAAAAAGAGTAATAGTTGATATTTCCACCAAAAAATGTTTTAATTTTCAATCAATAAAGAAAAAAATCTCATCCAAAATGTTGAGTTCTCAAGTCATAAAGACGAATTTTTGAACAAAAAAATTGAATTTTCGACTGAAAAAGAATAGTTTTCAACAAAGTAAATAAATTTTCAACTGAAAAAGATCAATTTTCTACCAAATATAATAAATTTGCAAAGAAATAGGTAAATTTTTAACCAAACATATAAATGTTCAACCAAAAAGATTAAATGTATATAAAAAAAATTTCGAAGAAAAATGGAATAGTTAAATTTTTAGTTAAAAAAATTAATTTCCATTAAAAAAAACTAATTTTCAACCAAAGAAATGAAATTTCAACCAAAAAGATTAATTTTCTACCAAAAAAGACTAATTTTTAACAAAATACATTAATTTTCATACCTATATTTTAATTTTTAATGGAAATTTTCCACCTAATAGTTGAATTTTCAACCAGAAAGGTTAATTTTCTACAAAAAGAAAAATTTTCAACAAAAAGTAGAATAGTTTAATTTTCATTTAGAGAAATAATTTTTTAAGCAAAAATAAGATAACTTTTCAACGAAATAGTTCAATTTTGAACTCAAACAATAAATTTCCTACCAAAAAGATGAAATGTCTATACAACAAATGTTTAAATTAAAATTTACTAAAATTTTTGGTTAAAAAAATTACTTTTTAATAAAAAAAATTTTCGAAGCCAAAGAGATGAATTTTGAACAAATAAGATTAATTTTCTACCACAAAAGACAAAGTTTAAACAAAATACAGAAATTTTTAAACAAATAGTTGCATTTTCAAGTAAAGAAGGTAGATGTTCAACCAAACAGGAAATAGTTAAATTTTCAGTTAAAAAAAAATAATTTTAAAAAAAAGGTTAACAAAAAAACTAAATTTTGAAATAAAAAAAAAATTTCTGGAGAAACGAGAAAAACTTTGCCTCGGCCCGGATTTGAACCGGGAACTCCACTATTCACGAGTGGAGCATTAATTACGCCACCGGGACTTCAGCAGATAGTTTCTCGTTTATTCTATATCCACAGGATGACGCGTGTCTGCATCTTTCTAACCTGTGCAATTTTAGTGATTAATTCTAGTCTGAATAAATTCACCGAAACTGAATATAATTTAATAATTTATGTTTTTTTCCGAGCAGGGTAATTAATTAATTAATTTCTGATTTTAGATATTGCCGATTACTGGTCAAATAATTTTCTGGAGAAACGAGAAAAACTTTGCCACGGCCCAGATTTGAACCGGGAACGCCACTATTCACGAGTGGAGCGTTAACCAATTACGCCACCGGGGCTTCAGCAGATAGTTTCTCGTTTATCCTATATCCACAGGATGACGCGGGTCTGCATCTTTTTAGCCTGTGAAATTTTAGTTATTAATTCTAGTCTGAATAAATTCACCGAAACTGAATATTATTTAATAATTGATGTTATTTTTTTCGAGCAGGGTAATTAATTAATTTCTGATGTTAGATAATGCCGCTTACTAATCAAATAATTTTCTCGAGAAACGAGAAAAACTTTGCCTCGGCCCGGATTTGAACCAGGAACGCCACTATTCACGAGTGGAGCGTTAACCAATTACGCCACCGGGGCTTCACAAGATAGTTTCTCGTTTATCGTACATCCACAGGATGACGCGTGTCTGCATCTTTCTAACCTGTGAAATTTTAGTGATTAATTCTAGTCTGAATAAATTCACCGAAACTGAATATAATTTAATAATTGATGTTATTTTTTCGACAAGGGTAATTAATTAATTCATTTTTGACGTTAGATATTGCCGATTACTGATCAAAATAATTTTCTGGATAAACGAGAAAAAAATCTGCTGAAGCCCCGATGGCGCGATTGGTTAACACTCTACTCGTGAATAGTGGCGTTCCCGGTTCAAATCCGGCCCGAGGAAGATTTTTTATCGTTTCTCCAGGAAATAAAAAAAAACGAATTTAATTCACTATAATTTTCCTAAAGAAATGGTAATTAATGCGAGCGTGGCGCGCACAATGTTCCAGTATTTTAAAGAATTAATTTCGCATAAAGTTCGTATATTCAATACATAAGAGAAAATTTATCGGTAGAATTTTATAATGCCTTTTTATTGCGTAGTAATTTTTTTATCTTTGTTTACATTTTTATAAATAAGACAGAAACTTAAAAGACAAAGAAAGCTAAATCTTTTTTTTTACTGCGTCTAATATGCAATCTATAACACATATTGTAATGTTTAATAATTCTAAAAGTTCTCTGGGTAATAAATTTACTTATGCAAAATTTTGATATATGATAGGAACAATCTTTCTTCATAAACTCTATTTATTTTAAAGAACAAATAAAGAGTGTTACCGGATTGACGTCACAAAAGTTAAAAAATATATCAGTCATTTATGGAAACATTCATCCGACGCAATCCTTGAAAAATCAGTTGAAAAAGATTTCAGTTTGAAGAAGATCTCAGTCATTGTGACTATTGAAAAAATGAAGATTATTGCTGAAATTTTACTCCTCGTATTCCTGGGTTCCATTAATTTTAAACGTAAGTGTAATATAATATTATAATTAATATTTATAACAAATATGACGTATATTCTAAAGCACGTTTACATAGAAGCATCCACTTTGAACTGTTAATTCCCGAAGATTCATAACATCCAAAAAATATTATTAAATTTTAAACGCTTTAACATTAAATTATTAAAATAATTTCAATACATACAGTATGAATTAATAATAATCATTTCAATTATAAATAATATTAATAGTCATCGCATAATAATTGTGCTTGCAGTAATATAAAATTATAATAATTAAAATTAGAATTCAAAGCCCCAAAAGTGAGGAAATCTCTTAAAAGTCAATTAATTTTTAGTTCTTTTAAATTGAAAAATTTCAAAAATTGACCATTTATGAGGAAGAGAGGGGAGGGGGGCAGAATGTGAAGTATATTTTTGGTTCAGAATTCATATGTTTTGATTGAAAATTCTACTATTTGGTTAAATTAAAATTTAACTATTTTTTTTTGAAAATTTGAATGAAAAATAATTTTCTACATTTAAAAATTTACTTGATCCATTTTTGGCTGTAAACTGATTATTTTTTACTTTAAAATACAACTATTAAATTTTTCATTGAGAATTCATATTTTTTTATTGAAAATTCAACTACTTATTGAAAGTTGAACTATTTTGTTGAAAATTTGTTTACTTTATTAAAAATTAATTTTGTAAATTAAAAATTAACTATTCAATTTTTTGTTGAAAATTGACCGTTTTTGATTAAAAAATCAACTATTGAATTTTTCATTGAAAATTTATCTTTTTAGTTGAAAATTCAACAATTTGGTTGAAAGTTTAACTGCTTTGTTAAACATTTATTTTGTTGTTTGAAGATTCAAGTATTTTGTTGAAAATTCGTTCTTTTTGTTTTCAATTATTTTTAACTGAAAATTGAACTATTCCATGATTGGTTGAAAATTGATCACTTTTAGATAGAAATTCTTTTTTTTGTTTGTTGAAGATTCATCATTTTAGTTGAAATATCATTTCTTTGGTTGAAAATTTAAATATTTGATGGAAAATTCTTTTTTTTAATGAAGATTAACTTTTTTCAACTGAAAATGTAACTGTTCTATTTTTGGTTTAAAATGTATGGTTTTAAGTTGAAAATTCATGTATTTTTTTGAAAATTAATTTCTTTGGTTGAAAAATCAACTTTTTTGATGGAAATTCGTTTTTTGTTGTTGATAAACATTAATTTTTTAACTGTCAATTTGACTGTTCTATTTTTAGTAAAAAATGAATCTTTCTGAATAAAAATGTAACTGGTTCAAATAATTTGTTAAAAATTTATTTCATTAGTAGAAAATCCATTTCTTTGGTTGAAAATTTAACTTTTTCTTTGAAAATTCAACAATTTAGTTGTAAGTTGAACTGCTTTGTTGAACATTCATTTTATTGGTTGAAGATTGAACTATTTTGTTGAAAATTCGTTCTGTTTTGGTTAAAAATTAATTTTTTTAGCTAAAAATTCAAGTATTCCATGATTGGTTGGAAATTGGTCGCTTTTAGTTAAAATTTAATTTTTGTTTGTTTGAAGATCCATAATTTTAATTAAAATATTTCTTAAGTTGAAAATTTAACTACTTTGTTGTACATTCGTCTTTTTGTTAGAAAAAGAATCTTTTTGATTAACAACTCAACTGCTTGGTTGAAAGTTGAAATACTTTGCTAACAATTTATTTTACTAGCTGCAAATCCATTTCTTTGATTGAAAATTTAACTATTTTGTTGAAAATTCGGTTTGTTTTTTGGTTGAAAATCAATTTTTTGACTGAAAATTTAACTATTCTATTTTCAGTTTTTAATTGCTCGTTTTTACTTTAAAATTCAACTATTTGGGGGAAAATTAGCTTCTTGGTCGAAAATTAACTTTTTGGTTGAAAATTCAACTGTTTCCAGAGAATTCGTCTTTTTGGTTTGAATATTCAACAATTTGGTTGATATTTTTTTTCTATCTTGACTGAAAAATGTTTCCTGATTGAAAATTCGTCTTTTTGGTTTAAAAATGTATCTCTTTTGGTAAAAAATGCAACCGTTTGGTTAAAAATTAATTTTTTTGAAAGTTCAACTATTACATATGTTGAATAATTAATTTGAATTAATAAAAAAAGTGAATTAAAAAATTCTTATTTTTGTAATTTGAGTATTTTTGTGGAAACCACTTTTTTTACGTACCTGCAGATCATAAACTGCCTCCCGTAAAATTTTAAAGCTTATCATTTTCTAATCCCTATGAGATAACGCGTTTCTAATAGACACATCTTTTCAACAAACAATTTTAAAGCCTATCCAATAAAAACAAAATTACTAGTCTTTCTTGGAATTTTCCGCAGTCAAATGTTGTTAAATTTATAATAATAATATTTTTTAAATCTTCAATGAAAAATCGTTTATGTGCAAAATTTTTTTAGAAACAGAAACAAATTTAAGAAAAGAAAACTTGAGACCTTTTCTATAGTTTCAATTAAGAGAGACTTGAGCTTTTTTTATTATTTTCTGTAGACAATTTTTTTATTATAAATATATAATTTTTTTTACATTATTTTAGCTAACTTTAAACGATTCTAAAATCTAAAGTCTAGTAAAAATTGAAGCCTTGAGAGAGACAATGTTGGATCAACAAAAATATATGTTTGCCCAAGAAACTTCTGTCCTATCTCGTACTATATGATACTGAACAAACTATGTCATTTTATAAAAAATAAAATAAAAAACTCAAATAGGGAACCTCATCATATCCCATTTTGACTTTTTTTAAATTGGTTAATTAAAAAGGTACAACTTAGGCTAGTATGCGTGTTCATATTCAAAAATAATTTTTTTTTTCCTTATAACATGACATAGTTTGTTCAGTAACATATTGTACTACGAGATAGAACAGAAGATTTTTGAGCAAACGTATGCTTTTGTTGATCCAACATTATCTGTGTCAACTCTTTAATTTTTAGTTAACTTTAGATTTTAAACCCATTTAAATTTAACTAAAGTAATGTAAATTTTTTTATAATGAACAATAAAAAACTCAAAAAAAGCTTTTAAAAAATTATTTTTTTAATCACCCTAATGAATAAAGAACATTTTTATTACAAAATGATTTCCATGATTTCGAAAAATATTTTTCACTCGGTATCTAAGGACCACTTTTACTCGAAATAAATATTTTACAGAAAACTTTTTTTTTATGCCAACAGACGAACTTTTTACGAGACAGTTGAATTTTCAACCAAGAACTTTTCTACTCTAAAAGATGAATTTTCAATCCAAAAGGACGAATTTGCAACAAAAAAGTTGAATTTTCAAACATCAAAGATAATTTTTTAACAAAATATTTAAATTTTCAACAAAAAAGTTGAATTTGTAACAAACGAAAAATTTATTATCAACTCAAAATTTGCATTTACGAAAAATATAATAATTGAAATTTCAACCAAAAAATATATTAATTGTAAACCAAAAACAGTTGAATTCAACCAAAAAATACGGATTTTCAACAAAATAGTTGAATTTTCAAGCCAGAAAGATGATTTTTTTAGAAGCCAACTGAATTTATATCCTAAAAGGAAGAATTTTCTATAAAAAAATTCAATAACGCAGTTAAATTTTTACAAAATTATTAAATTTTCAACAAAATAGTTAAATTTTCAACTAAAATGATGAATCTTAAAATAATCAAAAAGACAAAGATGTTAGATTTTTAAATCAAGTAGTTGAATTTTCAGTCAAAAAATATTATTCTCAACGAGAAATATAATAATTGATACTTCAACCAAAACAGATTTTAATTTTAAAAACAAAAACAGTTAAATTAAATTTAAAAAGATGAATTTTCAACGAAATAGTTGAATTTTCAAGCCAGAAAGACGATTTTTTTAGAAACCAGTTGAATTTACATTCTAAAAAGACGAATTTTCTTTCCAAAAAGAAAAAATTTCAATAACACAGCTAAATTTTTAACAAAATAATTAAATTTTCAACAAAATAGTTGAATTTTTAAATAAAATGATGAATTTAAAAAAGATGTTTATCATTCAACCAAGCAGTTGAATTTTCAGTCAAAAAATATTGATTCTCAACGAAAAATATAAATTGATATTTCAACCAAAACAGATATTGATTTTAAACCAAAAACAGTTGAACTCAGACAAAAAAGAAGAATAAAAAAAAATAGGTGAACTTTCAATCAGGAAAGCATTTCCAGTCAATAAATTAAAAACATGTCAACCAAATTGTTCATTGTTGAATTTTCAAACCGAAAATATGAATTTTGAACCAAAAAGTTTATTTTCAACGAGACAATTTAATTTTCTACAAAAATATTAAAAATATAGAAGGACAGGGCGATTTCTAATTCCAGATTCCTACCTTACCGACAGCGAAACTGTTCAACAGCTTAAAAGGTTCGCGTCCGTGCTAAGTAAAAATTATCAAATTATACTGCGCAATTATGAGAAACGAATTTTTCGTAAACAAAGTCAAAGTTATTTATATAAAGTTTTTTCGATGTTATGGTTTTGACCAGATAAAATGTATTAAATAATTTTATGTTAATTACTTTTTGTCTACTGGTTTAAAATCAATTAAAAAAAAATTCGAATCCCAGCGAAGCTCGAGAGTAATTTTTTCACATTTTAGAAATAAAAATCAATAGTAAAAAAATATTGATTTCAGACCAGTGGACAAAAAACAATTAACATAAACTTATTTAAATAAAGTTAACTTGAATTCATCATGGGGATGATAAATAACTTTGATATTGTTCACGCAAAATTCGTTTCTCATAATTACACAGTATAATTGTCTGACGTGATCAAGAGCATTCTAAAAACTTAGCACGGACACGAACCATTTCAGCTATCGAACGGTCTCGACGGCGGTAAGGTAGGAATCTAGAATCAGAAATCGGTCTGCCCTTCTAGCAGTGATTGATAAAATTAAAAAAAAATTTAAGTTACTAGTCAGGGTGGCAATTCGGCGGACGATTTCAAATTCCCGGTCATTTCCCGTTTTTTCCCGGTCAATTTTTTAAATATTCCCGGTCAATTAAAAGTAACATAATTTCATATTTGCCGCTAAACGCAAATATTTATTGTAATTCATGACGTTCATTATAAATATCCGTTACCACAAGAGAGCAAAAAAATGCAAAATAAATGAATTTTGAAACAAATACTTAAAATTTCGACTAAAAAATATTAAATCTTAACAAAAAATGGAATATTTAAACTTTTAGTTGAAAAAATTAATTTGCAACAATAAAAAAACGGATTTTCAAGAAAATAGTTCAATTTTCAACCTAACTGATGAATTTTCAACTCAAACAATGAATCTTCAACTGAAAGATTTGAATTTTCAACCACAACAAAATTAATTTTTACTAAAAAAGATAAATTGTCAATCAAAACAGAAAGAATTAAATTTTAAGTTTAAAAATTAAGGTTCAACCAAACAAATGAATATCAACTGAAACTATGGAATATTTAATTGGAATAATTTAAATTTTCAGTTAACAAATTGTTTTTCACAAAAAACTAACTTCAAAAAAAAAAAAGAAAAACTAACTTTCAAAAAAATAGTTACACTTTCAAACAAAGTGATGCATTTTCAACTAAAATTGTAAATCTTTAACTGGAATAGTTGAATTTTAAACTGGAAAGATGAATTTTCAACTAAAATAATGAATCTTTAACTAGAATAATAAAATTTTTGATCAAAAAGGTGAATTTTCAACCAAGAAGATTAATTTCTACCAAAAAAAAAGATGAATTTTCAACTAAGAAAGATCATTTTTCAACCAAAAATTGAAGAATTAAATTTTTAGTCAAAAAATGAGTGTTCAACCAAGGAGATAAATTTTTAACCAAAATGATGGAATATTCAACTTGAATAATAGTTACATTTTCACTTCAAATAAAGAATAATTTCCAACCAACAAAGTAGCTAATTTTCAACAAAATAGTTAAATTTTCGGCAAAAAAATTCCTTTTCATAAACAGAAAAAAGAAGTTTTCAATAAAATAGTTCATATTTCAACCGAAAGAAATGAATTTTTAATAAAAATGAGAAATGTTCAACAAACAAAAATTAATTTTCAACAGAAGAGTTTAACTTTCAACCAAGTAAATTTATTTCCAAGCTAAAAGTTGAATTTTCAACTAAAGTGATAAATATTTAACTGGAACACTTCAATTTTTTAAGCGAAAAGAAGAGCTTTTAAGCAAGAAGAATAACTTGCAAAGAAAAAGATAATTTTCTGCCAAAAAAAATCGATTTTTAACAAAATATGTGAATTTTCAACGAAATAGTTGAATTTTAAATTAAAAAAGACAATTTCCCATCCAAACTGTTGAATTTTGAACAAGAAAAGATCCATTTTGAACAAAAAATGGACATTCAAATTTTCAGTTGAAGGAATTAATTTTCAACGAAACTGATGAATTTTCAACTAAAAATGATGAAACTTCAACTGGAATAGTTGAATTTTATATTAAAAAGATTAATTTTGAACCATTAGGATTAATGTTCTACAAAAAGGCGAATTTTTCACAAATTACATAAATTTTGAAACAATTAGTTTAATTACTAAATAAAAAATATAAATTTTCAACTAACTAGTTGAAGTTCAATCCAAAAAGATAAATTTTCAACCAAAAATAGAATAGTTAAATTTTCTGTTACAAATCTAATTCTGAACAAACAAAAAAACGGATTTTCAGAAAAATAGTTAAATTTTCTACTGGAATAGTTAAATTTTTAGTTGAAAAAATCAATTTTCAACAAAGTAGTTACATTTTCAGCATTTTCAATTAAAATGATGAATTTTTAACTAAAGAAAGACGAATTCGCAACGAACAATGCAACAAAATTTTCTATTATAATCCAGCAATATTTATTTTTTGAAATACTACTTCTACTCTAAAAACTACTTGAAGTACTTTCTTTATTTAAAATTTCGAAGAGGGAACTTTCAAATTGTGACGAATTCTGACTTTGGATAGGAATTCTTTTAAATTCGTATCTTCTAAATCCGAATTATAATTCTTTAAAAAAATTCCCGTTCCATGTCAAAAATTCCCTGTTCCAATCCATTTTCCCTGTTCCAATCCAATAATAAATCCATTTTTTGAAAAAATTGAGAAAATGATTTCTTCTGTATGTTTAAAACATCAATTCGATTATCGAACTTCAGTAAGTGAAAAAAATCTCACAGAGCAAAAAATTGCAAAAGGTTTTTCTTATAATGGAAAATAATAAAAATTCAATAATAAATTATGACTTAATTAGAGTAAACTGAGATAATATGAAAAATCTGCGACTGTAGATAAAGTGGAAATGAATTTTCTAAATTGACTAAAATTATTAAAATAATGAAAAATAGAATTTTTTTGCGATCAGAAGTAACTTCCCGGTTTTTTAAATTAAATTCCCGGTCATTTCCCGGTCAAGTGGCCACCCTGCTAGTGTACAAAATTTTCATAATCAAGTAAATTTTTTTCCTACAAAATTAGGGGCAACTGGATTCCTAGATATCCCTCCAGAGAGTGTTGCTATCGGGATGGCGGACACTTCAACTTATGGAAAAAATCTCGCTCCGACTCCGGACAATGAAATACCTCACTGGATGAAATTTCCGCTGAGTATTCCTTATCAGCGCTATGCAATTTTTATACAAACATCAAATTATCGACGTTTTGTTTCACAAAAACAGGTCATACGCCGCCATGTACTTCCAAATAATAATCCTGCTGAACATCTCCCAAGGATAGCTTATATCGATTTAGGAGATAACCTAAGGTTTACTGCTCAACCTTTCGAACTTTTCGATCTCAATATGCCACATGATAGTTTTGAACTCAACAATCGCATTTTTGTAACCATACCCGGAACGAACAAAATCTATTCCGCAAGTTTATTTCACCATAAATTCTGAGGATATAGTAGACATAACTTTTGCAAATCATGTATATTCAATCGTAAGAAAAAATAAACTCTGCATTTAAAAATAATAGTCTTTTTCCAAAGATTTTGTACAAAGTATGTTTATTACGGTCTTGTTAGGCTGGTCCATTTAGGTCCCGTAGCACTGCATCAGCTAAATCCGTTTCCAGTTGGAATGCATAATATTGCGCAATATACTCGACTGAGTAATCGCGCACTGCGGCCCTTTCGAGGCTAGAGTCGCAACCGTCTCTCGCCCCTTGAGCTGAGAAATTGCATAATATTATTATATATTATATTTTAAATTATTATATAACATAACATAATATTTATTTCTGTCCATTGAGCATTTGTTTATAAAATTAACACATAATATCGGATAACAAATTTTCATGACAGGGTGGTTGAAAAACTTTTTTTTCAAAATGACCTAACTTTTTCCTGATTTTTCCCTAACCATTAATATTCCCTAACCATTATATTCTATTGTAATATTTTCAAATAGAACCTGAGTCTGAATATCCATTTTCTCCGTACATAAAAGTTACTTTTACAAATAAAAAAACAGTATTATTCAAATTTTTATTCAAAATAAAAAACTGAATTAATACAACTCAATAAGAAAATCTTACTATTTTTGGATGAAAGTTCATTCTTTTCGGATAAAAAGTCTACTATTGAATTTTTGGTTAAGAATTCAGCTTTCAACTGTTTTGTTGAAAATTCATTTTTTTAACTTGAAAATTCGACAATTTGATAAACATTTTTTTTTTCTTCACTAACAAATTTTGTTTGAACATTCATCTTTTTTCTTCGAAAATTCGTCTCCTTCTGTAGAAATTTTACCTTTTTGGTTAAAAATGAAACTATCTGGTTAAAAATTAATCTGTTTCGGTTGAAAATTAACTTTTCGTTGAAAATTCAAACTGTTTTATAGAAAACTCATATTTTCGACTCGAAAATTCAACAAATTGGTAGAAAATTTAACTATATGGTTAAAAAATTCAGTTTTTAAAATTAAAAAGTCGACTATTAAATTTTTGGTAAAGAATTCATATTTTTTGGTTCAAAACTTTTTCATTTGGTTCCAAATTAAATTCCTTTCATGAACACTTAATAATTTTGTTAAAATCATACTTCCTGGTTGAAAATTTATTCGTTTTGTTGAAAAATTCTACTTTTCGGCTTAAAAATTCAACAATTTGATAAAAAATTTCTTTCTTGATTAAAATTTTTTTTTTTGAACATTCATCTTTTATGTTTGAAAATTCATCTCCTTCTGTAGAAATTTTACCTTTTTGATTAAAAATGAAACTGTCTGGTTAAAAATAATTCTGTTTCGGTTGAAAATGAACTTTTTGTTGAAAACGCAAACTGTTTTATAGGAAATTCATATTTTCGACTCGAAAATTCAACAAATTGGTAACAAATTTAACTATATGGTTAAAAAATTCATTTTTTAAAATTAAAAAGTTGACTATTAAATTTGTGGTAAAGAATTCATCTTTTTTGGTTCAAAACTTTTTTATTTGGTTCCAAATTAAATTCCTTTCATGAAAACTTAATAATTTTTTGGAAGTCATACTTCTTGGTTGAAAATTTAATCGTTTTGTTGAAAATTCGACTTTTTGGCTAGAAAATTCAACAATTTGATAAAATAACATTTTTTTTATTGACTAACAAATTTTTTTTTCAACATTCATCTTTTATGTTTGAAAATTCATCTCTTTCTGTAGAAATTTGACCTTTTTTGGTTAAAAATGTAACTGTCTGGTTAAAAAGAATTCTGGTTCGGTTGAAAATTCAAACTGTTTCGTAGAAAATTCGTATTTTTGGCTAGAAAATTTAATAATTTGGTAAGAAATTTAACTATTTTGTTGAAAGTTGATGTATTTTTTTGAAAATTATTCTTTTTTGGTAAAATATCAATTATTTTGTTAAAAAGTCGTTTTTGTTGGTTAAATCCAAAAGTTTTGTATTTTAAATTAAAATAATTTTTTTGTTAAAATATGAACTATTACATTTTTTTTTAAATGCATCTTTTTAGGTTAAAATTTTTTTTTTTAAATTCAATAATTTGGTAACAAATTTGTCTAACTGGTTGAAAATGTACGTATTTTGTTGAAAATTCTTCTTTTTTAGTAGAATATTGATTTCTTGGTTAAAAATGCAACCATTTGGTTAAAAATTAATATTTTTTGGTTGAAAATTTGTTGAAAAATCAACTGTTTTGTACAAAATTCGTATTTTTGGATCGAAAATTTAGTTGAGCATTGAAGTATCTTGTTGAAAATTCGTTTTTGTTGGTTAAATCCAACTGTTTTTTATTTTGAATTAAAATACATTCTTGATAAAATATCAAGTATTACATTTTTTGTTGAAAATTCTTTTTTTTTGTTTGTTGAAAACTCACAATTATAATTGAAAATTCATTTTTTAGGTAAAAATTCAACTACTTTCTTAAGAGTTCATTTTTTTTGTTAAAAATTATTATTTTTTAAACTTAGAATTGAACTACTTTGTTGAAAATTCAACTGATTGGTTTAAAATTAACTGTTTTGTAAAAAATTCGTATTTGCGGCTCGAAAATTAAAATTGAACTATTTGGTTAAAAATTTAACCATATAGTTGAAAATTTATCTATTTTGTAAAAAATGCTTCTCTTTTCGTAGAATATAAATTTTTGGTTAAAAATGCAACTTTTTGGTCAAAACTTAATCTGTATCGGTTGAAAATTCAACAATTTGGTAGAAAAATTAACTATTTGGTTGAAATTTGATGTATTTTGTTGAAAACTCTTCTTTTTTGGTAAAACACCAATTTTTGGTTAAAAATGCAACTGTTTGGTTGAAAATTAATCTGCTGTTTTAGTTGAGACTTCAAGTATCTTGTTGAAAATTCGTTTTTGTTGGTCAAATCCAACTGTTTTTTATTTTAAATTGAAATACTTTTTTGATAAAATACCAACTATTACTTTTTTTGTTGGAAATTCATTTTTTAGGTTAAAAATACAAGTACTTTCTTAAGAGTTCATTTTTTTTCTTTCGGTTCGAAAATTCCAAAATTTGGTAACATAATTTAACTATTTGGTTAAAAATGTATGTATTTTGTTTTAAATTATTATTTAATTTTTAATTTGCTGGTATGTTGTGATTCGTTGAGATCGCGGACATATTATTTTAGCCAATTAGCGAAGAAGTTCAAAAATCTTTTTCAAGGAAGAGTAAAGAAATAGTGACATTAGCGGACACTTCTGACAAAATAGTGTCCTTAGTGTGATTTTTTTCGAAATAGAAGCAAAATAGTGTCATCGCTCAAAAAAAAAGTGTAAAATAGTGTCAATAGTGTGGTGAGTTCGAGGCCTGTCAGTAGGTTACAGACACCCTGGTTGTAGCCCAAAGATCTGAAAAATGATAATAATTGCGAGGGCGAAGAGAGTCGTAAAATCAAGTTCTAGTCTCGTCTAGACTAGACTAGACTCTAGATCTTATGTCTCATTAGAGGCACATACCATCCATTAAACAATCGAATTTTCTCCCTAACATCGATTGTGCTGTCCCAAACGGCCTACGCTGAATGCACAATGAAATTACTCGCTCAGCGTGATCCGTCGCGGATACATAAATAGAAAGTGGAGGCACTCCTTTCGCGCTTTATGATCCTTCAATGCAGGCTCATTAAAACTCCCTTGGTGCTAATGTTCAACTTATCAGCTCTCCGATAAGATAGCAAGCATCGGGCGAAATTGCTTCTCTAATAGATCTGCATTTTTCGATCTTTACTCAAACAATAATTCCAATACGTTATGTATTGTAGTTTTCATATGCTGGTATTGTAATATTCTCATGCATGCATTGTAATATTCTCATGCATGCATTGTAATATTCTCATGCATGCATTGTAATATTCTCATGCATGCATTGTAATATTCTCATGCATGCATTGTAATATTCTCAT
>CAKNYM010052561.1:270605-281954 GCA_932195095.1 Andricus curvator
CATGCATGCATTGTAATATTCTCATGCATGCATTGTAATATTCTCATAAATGCAGTGTAATATTCTCCTACATACATGCAGTGTAATATTTTCATAAATGCATTGTAATATTCTCCTACATGCATTGTAATATTCTCATACATGCATTGTAATATTCTCCTAAATGCATCGTAATATTCTCCTACATGCATTGTAATATTCTCCTAAATGCATTGTAATATTCTCCTACATACATGCATTGTAATATTTTCATAAATGCATTGTAATATTCTGCTAAATGCACACTGATAGAAATGGTGGCGTTGATTTAACCATACGATCGTAGGCTAAAAAATTACGAGTATATTTATAATATAATACGTGTAATTCAATCACAAAGAGTATGAAATGCACTTACTGAAATATGGTAAATACAACTTATTTATATTTGTGGTACAAAGCTGTAATATATGTGTTGCTATTATAGGAAATGTGTAATTCTATAAACATATACCTGAGTCAACTATCTTTAAAATGTTTACATTTAGCAATACCCTTTGTATCAATGATTTACCCGACTCCGTTTGTTTTGTTTACAACAGGCGCATCTCAATCGCGCCTGCGCGTCTGCCTTTGTAAGCAACAAGAATCGGATGGCCAAACCAGACATCCTGCATGGCTGTATCTATACCAGCAATAAAATAGGGTTCATCTAATCATAAATATTGCTGTACCGCTTATTTATTTCTATCAGTGCATTGTAATATTCTCATAAATGCATTGCAATATTCTCCTACATGCATTGTAATATTCTCCTAAATGCATTGTAATATTCTCCTAAATGCATTGTAATATCACCACTCATTAAATATAATGTTAAGGAAGAAAGTTAAAAATACGAAATTCAGAGGTACGGAGAATCGAACCCTAACGGTCAAGCTCTAAGTCGAGTGCCTTACTTGTTGAATTGAAAAAAATCTATTTTTAGCAAAATAGTTGGATCCTCAACCAAACAGATTGAACAAAGTAGTTTAACTTTCAACCAAGCAGTTGAATTTTCTACCAAAATATATGAATGCCTAACCAAATAGTTAAATTTTTAACCAACAGGTGAATTTTACACGAAGAAGATTAATGTTCTACCAAAAAGGACGAATTTTCAACGCAAATAGTTGAATTTTCAACCTAGGAAGATGAATTTTCAATCAAATGATCGAATTTTCACCGAGAAAGTTCATTTTCCACCACGATGATGAATTTTCAACCCAGACTTGTCTACCATGAACGATGAATTTTCAATCCAAAAGGATGAATTTTCAATACAAAAGAACGAATTTTCAACAAAACTGCCGACGCAGTTTCTCAGCTCAAGAGGCGAGCCTCGGAAGGGCCGCAGTGCACGAGTACTCAGTCGAGTATATTGCGCAATATTATGCATCCCAATTGGAAACGGTTCAGACGGCCCGGACTGTTTACGTTTCGAGTTTCCCGATTTAGGAGCAAGACTATTTGCAGGCAACCCACGGCCCTGTTCCTAACCTGAGAGTCGGGTGTATATAGCTAGTTTTCACTAAAAAAAAAGTTTTCAACCAAAAATGGAATCGCTAAGTTTTCAATAAAAAAAGGACAAATTTTCAACAAGATGAATTGAAACAAAACAAACAAAATAATTTTTAACCACATATTTGAATCCTCAAATAGATTTAACAAAACTAGTTCAACTTTCAACCAAGTAGTTGAATTTTCCACCAAAAAAGATAAATTCCTAACTAAATAGTTAAATAATTTTGTTCAGAAAAATATCCATTTTTAATAAAAAAGTTATTTTTCTACCAAATTGTTAAATTTTCAAGCCAAAAAGACGAATTTTTTGGCAAAGCAGTTAAATTTTTGATCCGAAAATACGAAATTCACATAAAAAAGTAATTTACAACCAATTAGTTGACTTTTTAACTAAAATTTAATCTTCAACCAAACCGTTAGATTTTTATCCAAAAAGGATGAATTTAAACAAAAAAGATCAATTTTTTCACCAAGAAGATTAATGTTCTACCAAAAAAGACCAATTTTCAACCAAATTGTTGAATTTTGAAGCCAAATATGATTTTTCAACAAAAAAATTAATTTCCTACCACGAAGCTACATTTTCAACAACAAAAATACTTCAATTTTTAACCAACTAGATGCATTTTCTACCAAAATAATGGAATTTTTAAACAAAAATATGAATTTTCAATCAAAAAGGTACTTTACAACCAAATAGTTGAATTAGAAACGAAAATGATTAATTTTCAAAAAAAAAAAAAAAAAAAATTCGAATTTTTTAGAAAGCTGTTGAAATTTAAAACAAATAGTTTATTTTTCAACCATGAAGATGAAATCTCAACAAAGCTTGTAACAGTCGATATTTGAACCAAAAAAGATTTTTATTTAAAATCCAAAACTGTCGAATATTATAAAAAAATACGAATTTGCAACAAAATAGTTACATCGTCAATCAAAACAGATTAATTTTCAACCAAACAGTTACATTTTTAACCAAAAAAGATGAATTTTTAACCAAAATATGAATTTTTAACCAAAATATGAATTTTCAACCAAAATATGAATTTTCAACCAAAAGACCAAATAGTAGAATTTTCAACTAGAAGACATCCATTTGTCATCAAAAATGGAATAGTTACGTTTTCAGTTAAAAACCTGATTCTAAAAAAAAAAATTCATCAAAATAGCTAAATTTTCAACTGATATGACGAATTATCAAAAAAATAAAATAAAATAATTTTCTAACAAGACTTCAAGATTCAAGCAAATTGCTCATCTTTTAACCAAAAAGATGAATTGTCAACTAAAATTTGAAAATTATGGAATATTCAACTGGATTGCTTATATTATCAGTTAAAAAAATTAATTTGTAACCAAAACAAAGAATTTCCAACAAATGAATTTTTAACCAAAAAAGACGAATTCTCCACAAAAAATCTGATAGTTTATATTTCAACCAAAAAAGGTTTTAATGTTAAATTGAAAACAGTTGAATTCAACTAATGAAGTCGAATTTTCCACATGAGTTGAATTTTTAACTAAAAAAGATTCTTCAATCAAGGGAGAAAAA
The DNA here is from genome assembly GCA_932195095.1 of Andricus curvator. NCBI lineage: Eukaryota > Metazoa > Arthropoda > Insecta > Hymenoptera > Cynipidae > Andricus > Andricus curvator. The sequence continues at coordinate 273,700 of CAKNYM010052561.1, forward strand.
AATGTCCACCAAACGGTTGAATTTTAAAGCAAACTAGAGGCTCATACGCGCGCTCCGCGCGCGAACAATTTATTTACATGTAATTATTTTATTTGGAAATGAAGTTCAATAAAATACCATTACATTAATTTTTACTTCAATAATTTTGATTTGTACACGGCTTCGCATGGATACCCTCTCACGATGCAGAATAAATAATTGTGTAACTCTAAACATTTTCATGCAACTTCGGAAAAAAACCTATAAAATGTCGGCGCGTACAAATTTTCATAGAAATACACAGTAAATGATCTCGACTCGAGAAGAGTCCAGATGTCAAGCCATTTCGAGCGTGCATAGCACTCGGATGGATGACCATCTGCGACGTATACGACCGAGTTGTGTATTCGCTGCGTTTTAACCTCAGTTTCAATTAATGTCGAGCAGGAGGTTTGACGGCAGGGTTTCTTCGATAAATTGCCAAACTCTTAATTTGTTCATGAAAATATTTTAAATAATTAATAAATCTTGGAAATTTGAAGAGCATAATAGAAAGAAGTCATCGGAACGATATTCTTAGTTAATTCTGTAAAAAATTCACCCTATTCGTTGAAAAATAGCCAAATTCTTATTTTTTCATCAAATTTGTTTAAATAATTAATAATTCTTGTAAATTTACAAAACAACATAGAAAAGAGCATCGGAAAGACAATCTTAGTTGACTCCGGAAACAAATCTTGTCTATTCCTCGACAAATGCCCAAACTCTGAATATGCTTATGAACATTGTTTCAATAATTAATAATTATTGTTAATGTGCAAATTCTCGTAGAAAATAGTAATTGAAAATACATTCTTTGTTCATTCTGGAAACAAATTGGGCCTATTCTTTCAGAAATAGCCAAACTCTTAATTTTTTAATGAAAATTGTTTAAATAATTAATAAATCTTGTAAATTTGCAAAACAATACAGAAAAAAGGCATCTGAAATATATTCTTATTTAATTCTGTTAAAATTGAGCCTGCTCCTTGAAAACAGCCAAACTCTGAATATGTTTATACAAATTGTTTGAATAAATAGTAATTATTGTACCCTGAACTAATTTATCCTATTCGTTGAGAAAAGGCCAAGCTCACAATTTGTTTATGAAAATTGTTTAAGTAAGTAATAATTCTTGGAAATTTGCAAAGCATCATACAAAAAAGTCATCGGAAAGACTTTGCATAGCATTATAGAAAAAAAGTAATCGGAAAGATATTCTTGGTTAATTCTATAAAAAAATTTAGCCTATTCGTTAAAAATAGCAAAAATCTGAATTTGTAAAGAAACATAGAAAAAGAGTCTTCGGAAAAACATACTTAATGTACTCCGTAAACAAATTGTGCCTATTCCTTGAAAAATAGCTAAACTCTGGATATTTTGATAAACATGTTTAAATAATTAATAATTATTGTAAATTTTCAAAGTACTGAATAATAAATAGGAAAGAGTTATCCGAAAAACGTTTGTTGAAAAATGGTCAAACTCTTAATTTGTTTATCAACATTGTTTAAATGATAATTCTTATCTAATTTTTAAAAAAATTGAGCCTATTCGTTGAAAAATAGCCAAACTCTAAATTTTGTAACCGAAATTGTTTAAATAATTAATAATTGTTGTAAATTTACAAAACATAGTAGAGTCATCGGAAAGACAATCTCAGTTGACTCCGTAAACAAATTGTTCTGAATGTGTCTATGACAATTGTTTGAATAATTGATAATTATTATAAATCAATAGCCAAACTCTTGATTTGTTTATCAAAATTGTTTAAATAATGATTCATTCTTTGAAATTTGAAGAGTATTATAGCAAAACGTCACTGGAAAGATATTCTTACTTAATTCTATTAAAAATGGAGCCTATTCGTTACAAAATAACCAAAATCTCATTTTTTTAATTGAAATTGTTTAAATTATTAATAATTATTGTGAATTTACGAAGCGACATAGAAAAGTGTCATCAGAAATACATTCGTAGTTACTTTGTAAACAAAGTGTACCTATTTCTTGAAAAATAGCCAAAATCTGAATATGTTTATGAAAATTGTTAAAATAATTAATAATTATTATATATTTGCAAAGTGTCATGGGAAAGAGTTATTTGAAATACATTCTTTCTTAATACCCTAAACTAAAGTATCCCATTCGTTGAAAAAATGCCAAGGTCTCAATTTGTTTATGAAAATTATTTAAAACATTAATAATTCTTGGAAATTTGCAAAGCATCATAAAAAAAGTCATCGGAAAGATATTCTTAGTTAATTCTGTAAAAAAAATTAGCCTATTTGTTGAAAAATACCCAAAACTCTATTCGTGGAAAAATGACCAAACTATAAATTGTTTATGAAAATTGTTTAAATAATTAATAATTCTTGGGAATATATCAAGCATAGAAAAAAGTCACCGGAAAGATATTCTTAGTTGACTCCATTTTCTTTAAAGATAAATAAGCCAAGGGTAAACCCCTTTTTAAAATTTTCTAAACTTCTATAAATTCCAAAAATAATTCAAATTTTAATGTTTTCTCATAAAAATATGACAGATGAATTCATATTTTCAATTGTTTAAGATTGCAATAATAGTTAAAATTGGAAGGAAGCTATATTCTTTGAAAATGTAACTGAAAGTTAAATAAAATAAAATTATAAACGTTCATAATTTTTTATTGTTAGTTAAAATTATAAGGATGTAATCGTCTTTGAAAATATAAATGAAAGTAAAATAAAAGAAATTTATAAATGTTCATAATTTGTATTGTTTATTATTCTAATAGAAAAAAAATTTCGAAAAAAAGTAAGGCTTTATAATTTTAAAAAGAAATATTAAAAAATGAGCCAAAATATTAATTAAAATTTGTAATTTTGTCTTTAAAAATAATTAGCCCAGAGTGGAATGATTTTGATGATTCATAGATAAGGCATAGACGTAGAAAATGCAACTAAAATAAACATACAATGAATTGCTAAATATTCATAATTTTCCATTATTTATAATTATAATAAAAAATTTTCAACTTGTAGTTGAAATTGTAAATTTTTTTAAAACTTGCTTCAAAGCTATCTAAATTTTTAAAAAATTGAAAAAAACACAGAATGAATTCATTAAAATGCTTTATTATTACATCACACTAAAAATGAGGGGAAAGTATATTGCATGTGAAAAATTATTTCAAAAAATCTTTAAAAAGCACAATAGCATTGTACTGAAGAGATTATTAATGTGCTGGAAGCAATTAACAAAAAGAATAAAGACTGAAATTAATGAAAACTTTTACAATTATTAAAATTTGTACTGGGTCTTTAATTCTCATTAGATATATTGTGCATATATTTTCTTCTAAAAATGAATTTGTTTAAAATTTTCAAATGGTTTTGATTTTAATATTATAGTTCAGATAGAAAAGTTGTGCTTATTATTAAAAAGGTTATAGCTGCAACTATGTTTTAATGTAAGCTAAAAAATAGCAAAACTCTGAATTTGTTTATGAAAATTATTTAAATAATCAATAATTATTTTAAATTTACAAAGTACCGTAGGAAAGACTCATCGAAAAGGCATTCTAAGTTGATTCCGTAAACAAATTGAGCCTATTAGTTGAAAAATGGCCAAACTAAAGATATTTTGAGATAATTATGTAAAAAAAATTGAGCCTATTCGTTGAAAAATAGCAAAATTCTGTATTTGTTTATGAAAATTGTTTAAATAATTAATGATTCTTGTACATTTGCAAAGTATAATATCAAACAGTCACCTGCAAAGCATTCTTAGTTGATTTCGTTAAAAAAAAATTAAGCTTTTTCGTTGAAAAATAACCAAACTCTGAATTTTCTCACAAAAATTGTTTAAATAAATAAATCATAGTTCTTTGGAATTTGTAAATTACTATAGAAAAGAGTCATCGCAAAAATATTATCAGTTAAATCTGTAAAAGAATTTAGCCTATTCATTGAAAAACAAAATTCATTATAAAAAAATCTTAGTTTGAAATAATTAATAATTCTTGTGAATTTGCGAAACATTATGAAAAAAACTCATCGAAAAGACATTCTTAGTTGATTTCGTTAAAAAACATTAAGCCTATTCGTTGTAAAATAGGAAACTCTGAATTTCCTTACAAAAATTGTTTAAATAAATCATAATTACTGGGAATTTCTAAAGCACTATAGAAAAGAGTCACCGCAAAGACATTCTCAGTTAATTTTGTAAAAACATTGAGACTATTTGTTGAAAAACAAAATTTATTATTAAAAAAATCTTAGTTTTAAATAAATAACTCTTGGGAATTTGCAAAACAATCATAAAAAAAATCATCTAAAAGACATTCTTAGTTGATTCCGTGAACAAATTAAGCCTATTCCTTGAAAAATAGAGAACTCTGAATTTCCTCACAAAAATTGTTTAAAATTTGAATTTGCAAAGCAACATATAAAAGAGTAATCGCAAAGATATTCTCAGTTAATTTTTTTTTTAGCATATTTTTTGAAAAATAGACAAACTATGAACTCTTGGGAATTTTCAAAGCACCATAGAAAAGAGTCATCGCAAAAATATTCTTAGATAATTTTTTTAACAAATTGAGCATATTTGTTGAAAAATAGACAAACTATAAACTCTTGGGAATTTTCAAAGCTCCATAGAAAAGAGTCATCGCAAAGATATTCTGAGTTAATTTTTTTGTAATTGAGTCTATTTGTTGAAAAATAGAAAAACTCTGAATATGTTTATGAAAATTGATGAAATAATTAATAATTATTGTATATTTGAAAAGTAGCGTAGAAAGTAGTTATTCGAATGACATTCTTTCTTCATACCCTGAACTAATTTATCCTATTCGTTGAAAAAAGACCAAGCTCATAATTTGTTTATGAAAATTGTTTAAATAATTTATAATTCTTGGAAATTGGCAACGCATCATACAAAAAAGTCATCGGAATGATATTCTTAGTTAATTCTGTAAACAAATGCAGCCTATTTGTTAAAAAATAGCCAAACTCTTAATTTTTTAATGAAAATTGTTTGAATTATTATTAATTCTTGTAAATTTACACAGCAACATAGAAAAGAGTCATTGGAAATACTTTTCATAGCATTATAGAAAAAAAGTAATCGGAAAGATATTCTTGGTTAATTCTATAAAAAAATTTAGCCTATTCGTTGAAAATAGCCAAAATATGAATTTGTGAAGCAACCTAGAAAAAGAGTCTTCGGAAAGACATACTTTTTGACTCCGTGAACAAATTGTGCCTATTCCTCGAAGAATATCTAAATTCTGGATATGTTGATAAACATGTTTAAATAATTAATAATTACTGTAAATTTTCAAATTATCATACATAGGAAAGAGTTATTTGAAAATGTTTTTTTTTGATTCCGTAAAAAAATTGAGCCTACTCGTTGAAAAATTGTCAAACTAAGAATTGTTTATCAACATTGTTTAAATAATAATTAATTCTTTGAAATTTGTAGAGCATTATAGAAAAATGTCACCGGAAAGATATTCTTATCTAATTCTGTAAAAAATTGAGCCTATTCGTTGAAAAATAGCTAAACTCTAAATTTTTTAATCTAAATTGTTTAAATAATTAATAATTCTTGTAAATTTACAAAACATAATAAAGAGTCATCGGAAAGACAATCTTAGTTGACTCCGCAAACAAATTGTTCTGAATGTGCTTATGAAAATTGTTTAAATAATTAATAATTATTGTAAATTTTCAAAGTATCGTACATAGGAAAGAGTTATTTGAAAAACATGCTTTATTGATTCCGTAAACAAATTGAGCCTATTTTTTAAAAAATAGCCAAACTCTTGATTTGTTTATCAAAATTGTTTAAATAATGATTTATTCTTTGAAATTTGCAGAGCATTATAGCAAAAAGTCACTGGAAAGATATTCTTACTTAATTCTATAAAAAATAAAGCCTATTCGTTAAAAAATAGCCAAAATCTCAGTTTTTTAGTTGAAGTTGTTTAAATATTTGAAAATTATTGTAAATTTACAAAGCAAGACAGATAACAGTCATCGGAAAGATATTCTTAGTTGAATTCGTAAACAAATTGAGCCTATTCGTTGAAAAACAGCCAAACTCTGAATATCTTTATGAAAATTGTTGAAATAAATAACAATTATTGTAAATTTGCAAAGTAACATAGGAAAGACTTATTTTTAATACATTCTTTTTGGTTCTGTAAGAAAATTGAGCCAATTCGTTAAAAATAATGATATTACAAATAATAATTCTTGTAAATTTACAAAGCAGCATTCCTTGAAAAATAGACATATTCTGAATATGTTTATGAAAATTGTTAAAATAATGATTAACCCTCTGAAGACCAGCATTTTCTGGAGACCTCTTCCGTAACAGCTGGGTGCGCAGGCACCCACGAAATTCAATCATCTTTTAAATATGTTTAAAGTGCATTTTTTTATATAAAAAGGAGTGAAATGAAATCGGAAGAATGTCTAGAAGAATATTAGACCAATTCCAAAACGATATCTTTATTTGTTTAAATTTTGTGCAAACAAATGTAAACAAAAATTCGAAAAAATTGCAAAAATGACTTTTTTCGGTTTTTTAATGTTATTTCTTTTGTTTTTTATGTAATTGAAAAAAATCAGTGGGTTTAATAATCTGTAGACTTTGCCCTATAAAACTGTTTAAGTAGTTTTTCTATTTAAAAAAAAAAATATATTTATCTCACCAAGTGATGGTGCACTTTTTGCCAAATCTGAATACTTACATTTTTGGCTGTTAGTTTTTTTTTAATTGCTCTTTTTCAACAAACGATGAGTGTAAATTAAAGCTTAAAGTGTCAGCTATCTAACCCAAATGCAAAAAAAAATTATTGTTCACTAACAATTGTTTAAATAAACAAAGAAGGTAAAAAAAATGTGATAAATGCTTATTTCTGAAAGTCTTTTGCATTTATTGGTATAAAATTGAGTAAAGTTGAGGGTATACATCTTATAAAGTAAATTATACAAAAATTAATAATAAAACATACTAAAAATTTATCCTAATTACTCATCTGAGCAATTTATGCACACTGCGCGACGGTGTTGCTTGCAAATTGGGACACAAGTTCGGGCACGTAAGCTAGGCCTACCACGAGAGCGTCCTGTAAAATTGTGCACAGTATTAGAAAGGTCGAGGCAGAAAAGTAATATAAATAATGTATTATAGCAAATATATAACAAAAAGTTGAAAAAATTGCAGATCATAAAGTTTCTATGTAATTTCCTCAAAATGTATATTTATTTTATTGTAATTCTGATTTGCCTACAGATAAGGTGTTTTCACATTTTTCAACTTTTTTGTTACAACTTCAAGTTCTTGCTACTCGATAAGAAATTGTTTACGCTTTATATTCAATAAACTGTTGTATTACGGTGAAAAAATAGCATCAAAATGAGCCCAAGAACATTGAAAAATGTTGCTTATTTCGAAAGTTATTGAACATTAAAGAAAACATTGAAATTTATACGATTTCTACAATATCTAATTAAAAAATAGAAAAATTGGCTTCATGCTGGGCTCATTTTATAAAGAACTTCGTGAGCAATGAGCAGAGAATTTTTTCAGTCAGAAAAAAAGGCAGTCAACGCACCCATCTACGCCTAGATGACGTTGCTCCTTCCCAATCTACTAATACTTCTTCCTCTAGAAGTCTTACAACTTCAGCTTCATCTCTGTCTGCCATTATTGCTATTGAAAGAATAGGAAATTGTTAATACACTTTTTATTTCATAATATAATATATTTATTGTATTTTAGAACGTTTTAGCTAACAGTAATAGAGTCATTGTTTTCGTACCTGTGCCAAAGTAGCCTGGACTCTTATTTTCCAATCAATATTTTTTTTTTTCACTAAAACACTTTTACATAAGCTGAATAAGCAATATCCAATGGAAAAATTCACTAAAATTTTTTTATTCACTTTTCAACTTATCAAGCACACCCTGGGTGCGTAGCCACCCTATACCGACTTTGCGACCGTCCTGTACGAAAACCAGGCAAAAACAAAGGAGGGCCCTATGCCCTTCGAATAGCCTACAGTTTTCCCCTAATTTACAGCATATTTGCTCCGCCACCTCGACGCTTCCCTTTTCAGAAAATTCACTTTTAGAAGCGCACTGGGTGTGTACACACCCAGCTGGTGCCCAGAGGGTTAATTATTGTATATTTGCAAAGTATCGTAGAAAAGATTTATTGGGAATACATTCTTTCTTGATT
>CAKNYM010052561.1:303867-324551 GCA_932195095.1 Andricus curvator
GAGGGTAAAGTGTTAATATGTAAACATCTTAGACCGCAGAATGTAGGATAAAGTCTGGATGTTTAAAAAGCTTAGACCGCGATATGGAGGGTGAAGCATCAATACGTAAACATCTTAGAACGCATAATGCAGGATAAGCCTGGATGTTTAAAAAGCTTAGACCGTGATATGGAGGGTAAAGCATAATTATGTAAACATCTTAGACCGCAGAATCTAGGATAAAGCCCGGATGGTTGAAAAGCTTAGACCGCAATATTTAGGGTAAAGCATTAATATGTAAACATCGTAGACCGCAATATGCAGGGTAAAGTGTTAATACGTAAACATCTTAGACCGCAGAATGTAGGATAAAGCCTGGCTATTTGAAAAGCTTAGACCGCGATATGGAGGGTAAAGAATTGATGCGTAAATATCTTAGACCGCGATATAGAGGGTAAATAATTATTGGGTAAACATCTTCGACCGTGATATGGAGGGTAAATATCTTAGACCGCAAAATATAAGATAAAACCTGGATGTTTAAAAGGCTTAGACCACTGTATGGAGGGTAAATCCTGGATGTTTGAGCAGCTTAGACCGCGAAATGAAGGCTAAGGCCTTAATGTGTAAACATCTCAGGCTGCGATATGGAGGTTAAACTAAAGGTTTTCTAAAGCCTATAAATTTGAATAATAGTTCAAAAAAATTTATAATATATATTAATTATTTCTTTTTTATATTTATTATTTATATCGGTATTTATTTATATTTTCCTAAGATTAGTGAAAATCATAAACAGAAGTTTGATATGAATTAGTATAATAACATTACTATAAAGTTACTTTTAAGAATTAAAAAGCATTGTTATATAATTTTATATTAAAATTTAAAGAAAAAAAAACACAATAAGCACCCTCGAAAAAATCCTCTGACTTTTCATTTAAAAATTAAAATGAATGAAACTGAAAAAACTCAGTTTAATTTAAAAAATGTTGATTTTATGGGGCTTGGAATTGGCCAATACCATTTTTTACATACCAATACGATCATCAAATTCTATTTTGAACTCGAAAATAATCCACTGTATGAGTCATACGTACCTGAAACACAAAATAAATGTACACGTTAGTATTAGTACAATAATAATATTTTTTAAATATTCATGATCGAAATCTAAAATTCACTTTAGTAAGATATTATGTTTAAATTAAGTAAATCCTATAATCTTATTTATTAACTTTTCAGGCAGAAAAATTATTAATTAATAATTAATTTGGAAAGTCTACTATTATATTTTGGTTAAGAATACATCGTTTTTGGTTAAATTTTTTATTATTAGGTTGAACATTTAATTATATTGTTAAAAATTCAACAATTATGTTAGAAAGTTATTATTTTATTTAAAAATTGAACTATTTTGTAGAAAACTCACTTTTTTGGTTTGAAAAGTGAAAAATTTGGTTGCATTTTTTTTGCTCTTTACTAAAAAATCATTCTTGGTTGAAAACTCATTTCTTTGGTTTGAAAATTCATCTCTTTTTAGAAATTTAATCTCTTTGGTTAAACATTTAATTATTCTTGGTTGAATTCAATTCTTTTTGGTTACAAAGTCCACTTTTATAATTTTAGTTGAGAAGTCATCTTTTTTTGGTAACAAATTTTATTACTTAGTTCAAAATCTAATTATTTTGTTGAAAATTCATTTTTTTTAGTTGAAAATTGTTTTTTTTTGTGACTGAAAATTTCAAATTTTTAACTGAATATTCCACAATTGGTTGAAAGTTCATCTTTTTTGGTTGAAGATTCATCATTTCCGTTGAAAATTCATCTCTGGTTGAAAATTGAACTATTTTGTTTAAATATCGTTTTTTAGTTGAGAATTCGTCTTTTTTGGTTGAAAATTTAATTATTTTGTTGAAAATTCAACAATTTTGTTAAGACTTCTTTTTGGCTTAAAAATTCAAAAATTTAGTTGATGATTTGTTAAAAATTCATATTTTCGGTTGAAGATTCACAATTTTAGTTGAAAATTCATCTCTTTGGTTGAAAATTCAACTTTTTCTAAAAATTTCCAGGTAAATCTGAAGAAAGAGAGTTAGAAAGAAAAAAATTAATCTCCAGATTGACAGAGATTTATAACCCAATATACAAAAAGTGGAACTTTTCTTCCACCCCGCAATTCCAAATTTTCGAAAAAATGCCTTATTTTAGAAACATTACGTCGGTCATGACCAATCTAAGACTTTCAACAAAAAGTCTAACAACAGCCACTCGTGAGATGTGTATAAAGTTGTTAATTAATTATAGATCCGCAAAAAAATATAATTTCATTTATAATTATATTGAATTCTTCCCCTCTCAGTAAGACATAAATGAATGCTGAAAAATAACTGGGAGCAACTGGAAGACACTTTGTATCGTTTCTAGCGAGTAGACTCGACTTAGGAATCTTCCCTTGAGCAAGAAGAAGGTTGCTCCCTGCTGCCCCCCCCCCCCCCTCAACTTCACCCTTTTCCAGGGTTAAGCCGCAAATACACCGGTGCTCGCGCGATCCTTTGCGAAGCGAGAGTGCAGCACGTGGATTCCTTTGTGACGAGTTACACAAACACGCACCCTACTCATGTATGCGTCCGACTCTATATGTGTGTAAGTGTGTGCGTGAAAGTGCGCGAGGTACCGCTTACAAACGCGGCAAACGACGCGAAACGTGAAAGCAGCAATATAGCGACCCCGCAAGCACACACCGTAACATAACTTTAACCCCCTGGACCCACACTATGATTCCGTGCATCACGCCAAACCCACTGTGCATCGCGCCAAACTCTCTGACTCCAAACAGTAGCGTACATACCCTCTCAATTTTCGAATAACGCTCGAGGGTGTCCCTTTGAGTGCAAGTTAATTCTCTTTCCGCGAAGGCAAATTGAGATCCAAATTTATGCTGGATATCATGCGGAAAAGTATTCCGAGTTATTCTGATGAAGAGATTTAAAGGGATTTTTTTCATGGGTCAAAGAACAGGGTGAATAGACCAGGATCAATCGTGCGGGATATTAGAATTTATTAATAAGTTGTAAGATATTCTTTCTTTGAAGAGGAAATTTTATTTTTAAGGTCTCTGGACCCACGCTACGGTTCCATGCATCACGCCAAACCCCTCTACATCACGCCAAACCCCTCTGCATCACGCCAAACCATCTGTCTCCAAAAAGTAGCGATCATAGTCTCATAATCCTCTTTCCGCGAAAGCAAATGGAAATCGAAATTTAGGCTAAAAACCATGCGGAAGAATATTCAGAGCTATTATTCTGAAGGAGAGATTTAAAGTAATTTTTTTCAGGGTTCAAAGAACAAGGGCGGGGGGGCTGACCAGGGTCAAGGGTGCGGGATATTAGAATTTATTAATAAGTTGTAAGATATTCTTTCTTTGAAGAGGAAATTTTATTTTTAAGGTCCCTGGACCCACGCTATGGTTCCATGGATCACGCCAAACCCCTATGCATCACGCCAAACCATCTGTCTCCAAAAAGTAGCGATCCTCTTTCCGCGAAAGCAAATGGAAATCGAAATTTATGCTAAAAACCATGCGGAAGAATATTCCGAGCTATTATTCTGAAGGAGAGATTTAAAGGCATTTTTTCAGGGTTCAAAGAACAAGGGGGGAGGGGGGCTGACCAGGGTCAAGGGTGCGGGATATTAGAATTTATTAACAAGTTGTAAGATATTATTTGTTTGAAGTGGAAATTTTACGTTCAAGGACCCTGGACCCACACTACGATTCCCTGCATCACGCCAAACCCACTCTTTCCAAACAGAAGGAGATCATACTCTCTCAATTCTCTTTCAACGAAAGCAAATTGAAATCCTAATTTAGGCTGGAAACCATGCGAAAAAATGAGTTATTCTCAAGAAAAAGAGATTTAGAGGTATTTTTTTTAAGCAGTCAAAGAATATGGGGGATGGACCACGGCCAACGGTCAGAGGTCAAAGGTGGGGGATATTAGAATTTATTCATAAATTTTAAGACATTATTTTTTTGGGGAGGAAATTTTATTTTTAAGGACCCTGGACCCACTCTACGATTCCCTGCATCACCCCAAACCCTCTCTTTCCCAACAGAAGGCGATTATACTCTTTTAATTCTCTTTCCACGAAAGCAAATTTAAATCCAAATTTATGCCGGAAACCATGCGGAAAAATATTCCAAGTTATTAACATGAAGGAAAGATCAGGGAATCTAATCAAATCCTGGGGAAAAAAATTCCCTGAAAATTCCAGGTATTTTCCATCAGGAATTTTTTCCTTGAGACCGTGAATTGAAATAGCAATTGAAACAAGTTTTTATGTTATCTTCATATACTTAAAAAACAGTGCATATTTTCAACTAAATTTTTTTTAATTTTAAAACAAAAACAGTTGAATTCATAAAAAACAGACGAATTTTCAAAAACATAACGAATTTTTCAACAAAGAAAGAATCATTTTCAACCAAAAAGTTGCATTTTTGACAGAAAGGTGAAATTTTTACCAAAAAGAGATAAGTTTTCAAACCAAAAAGAAGAATTTTTGACAAAAGAGCTGAATTTTGAACCAAGATTTTTCAGTCAGGAAAGAAAATAAATTTTTACCAAACTGTTGAATTTTTAAGCCAAAATATGAATTTTCTACCAAAAAATACGAATTTTCAAGAAACTATATGAATTTTTAACCATATAATTGAATTTGCAAATAAAAAGATCAATTTTTAACAAAATAATTGAATATTCGACTAAAAAATATACATTTTCAACTAAAATAAAGCATCTTTAAATGGAATAGTTGAATTTTAAATCAAAAATATGAATTTACATTTTTACAACCAAAAAAAAAAGATACATTTTCTACTAAAAATTGAATAGTTAAATTTTCAGTTTTGAAAATTAATTTTAAACCAAAGAGATGAATTTCCAACTAAAATGATGGAACATTCAACTGGATTAATTAAATTTGCAGTTAATAACAATAAATTTTCAACCACAAAAAAAACACGAATTTTCAACAAAATAATTAAATTTGAAACAAAAGAGTTTAACTTTCAACCAAGTAGTTGAATTTTCAACCAAAACGATGAATTTTCAACTAAAAATGATGAATCCTCATCTGGAATCGTTGAATTTTCTACCACAAAGGACGAATTTTCAACAAAATACATGAATTTTCAATCAAATACTTGGTTTTTCTACTAAAAAAGATAAATTTTGAACCAAAAATAGAATAGTTCAATTTTCAGCTCAAAAATTAATTTACAACCAAAAAAGTAACGAATTTTCAATAAAATAATTAAATCCAGTATTATAAATCTACTTTTACAAATAAAAAAAACAGTGGTATTCAATATTATCTTAAAATTTACAAAAAAATTAAGCACGCACCATGTGTAACGCTAGGTCTAGGACCAACCAATTCCCAGATTGGGGTAACTAGTTGAACCCCAGTTGGGCAATTCTATTTACGCCCAATTAATAAAAAAGGGTCCTATTATTTATTTCATAAAAAACAAAGTAACAAATGAAGATCTTTTTTTTTTGTAAGTTGACGCTTCTTTATGATTTAAAAATTTTTAGCATCCTGTTGTCTCTTTTGATCACTAACTTTAAAAAAATTCTCTGACAATTCCAGGTTTTCCAGGTGAGTAACCCCGGAAATTTAAAGGTCAAAGACCAAGCCGGTATATACCAAGGTCAGAGGTCAAAGGTGAGGGATATTATAATTTATTAATAAGTTTTAAGACAGGGTGTCTACTCAAATCCTGGAGAAAAATTCCCTGACAATTCCAGGTTTTTTCCAGGTATCTCAAGTTTTTTCCAGGTGTAATTTTTCATAGCATGGAGCCATTCAAATATTTCGCATTTTTAAAAAAATCGACTAGGAATATGTATACAGTTTCGCGACTTTATTATAAATAATGTTTTTTTTTCAGTTTCTAGGAATTCAATTAATATTACAAGATATTCTTAACTATTTTAGCACGATCAATTAATTAAATAATACTAAAAAAATAATTAATCATTTCTTGACTTTGTCTCTTAAAGTCCATGAATTTGAACAATTCAAACACATTTTTATTTTATCTACTTATAACTAAAATTTAAAGCTTAAAATTCCTAACTTTTCAAGTAAAAATTTGGATTTTCAAAAAGATAAATGATTTTTTAACCAAATAGTTGAATTTTCAACCAAAAAGATTAATTTTCAACTAAAAAAGATCAATTTTCAAACAAATAGCTGAATTTTGAAGTAAAAAAGATAAGTTTTCAACCAAAAATGGAATAGTTAAATTTGCAGTGAAACAAATAAATTTTCCACAATTTATTTTAAAAACAAATTTCATTTAATTTTCAACCAAGTAGTTTTATTTTCAAGCAAAAACATGAATTTTCAACCGAAATTATGAATATTTAGCTGGAATACTTGAATTTTCAACCAAGAAGATGAATTTTCTACCACAAAGAAGATTTTTCAACAAAATACATGAATCTTCAACTGAAATGATCAATCTTTAACTGGAATAGTTAATTTTTCGACCATAAAGATGAATTTTCAACCAAGAAGATTAATTTTTATTAAAGAAGACGAATTTTCAAGAAAATACATGAATTTTCAATTTTCAAATTGAATATTTAAATTTTCAGTCAAAAATTAACGTTTAACCAAAGAAATGAATTTTCAACTGAAAGGATGTAATTTTCAACTGGAATAGTTCCATTTCACGGAAGAAAAAAAAACTAATTTGCAACAACAAAAAAACTAATTAAAAAAAAAATGTTACATTTTCAAACAAAGTTATAAATTTTCAACTGGAATAGTTCAATTTGAAACTAAAAAGATGAATTTTCAACTAAAATGATGAGTCTTTAACTAGAATCATTAAATTTCAAACAAAAAGATTAATTTTCAATCTAGAAGATTAATTTCTACCAAAAAAATCAACATTTTCAACTAAAAAAGATAATTTTTCAACCAAATATTGAATAGTTACATTTTCAGTAAAAAAAATAATTTTCAACAGAAAAAAAAAAACAAATTTTCAACAACATAGTTAAAGTTGCAACAAGAATAGTTCAATTTTCAGTAAAAAAATTAATTTTCAGCCAAATAAAAAACTAATTTTTAACAAAATAGGTCATTTTTCAACCAAGGAGATGAAGTTTTAATTAAAATGATGAAATCTTCATTCAGAAAAGATGAATTCGGAACGAAAAATGTAGTAGTTGATATTTCAAACCGAAAAGAACGAATTTTCAACTAAAGCCAAATAAAGAATCATTGCTATTCAATTTAATATTGCAATTAAAAAAAAATTAAGCATCCTCTCGAAAAAATTCCCTGACTTTAAAAAAAAATCCCTGACATTTCCAGGTTTTTCCAGGTATATAAAAATTCCCTGACAATTCCAGGTTTTCCAGGTTTTCCAGGTAGGGTAGACACCCTGTAAGATATTCTTTTTTTTGGGGTGGGGGGTTATTTTTAAGGACCTGAAGTGGATACTTCACTGATTCGGAGAGAAATTGGTGAGGTAAAAGAGGTTGGAAAGGGTGGTTGTAGTCGAGCCCGACAAACGGTTCTGGGTTGTGTATCATCCAGTTTCCCATTCCTCTGTCTCTAAAGAGAGAAAGAAGCAACCTCGCTCGAAAGCGATTACAATTTTCGACTGGCAGCCGACCTCCATGTAAAAAGAACAAAAAAAAGTAACAAACGAACAAGTGTCGCTGACAAGATGTCCTATAGCTTTATTGCATGAATAAAATTGAAAAGGATATTTTTTGAAGGGAATGTCGCAATACATTGTGCAGGGATCAAAGCGGTTTATTGGCTCAATTTTAGATTAAAAAATGTAGGAATATCAAAGATTAAATATTCAAATCAAGTATACAGCCTTAAATCTTTAACAGATTTAGGAGAAATATTTTTTCTCAATCCTCAATCCTCAATTTCATCATTCATTCCCTGACGTAAAAAAGCTTGGATTTCAACATCTTATCCATAACTTACATCAAAATCTAATGAATACTTGATTTGTTTACTTAAATTATTTATAACAAAGCAAAATGTTAAGTTGTAACAATATTTTGCAGCACAATATTATGATACATGTAAGGTGGAAAATAATTTTAAACTGATAGACTATCCGGATGCAATCACTGTGATACAAATCTTTAAAAAAATTTAATATTTTTCCTCAATCGTCAATTTCATCATCCTCTCCTGAAAAAGCTTGGATTTCAACATCTCCTCCGTAACTTACATCAGCATCTAATGAATATTTGATGCCTCCAACTGGGCAAAATTTAAAACCTAGAATCACCAATAAACCTGACGAAATTGAAAGCTTTAATTTATAAATCTCCTCAAAATCGAATGCTTCATAAACAAGACTTTTGTGCAATCTTCGTTTAAAGAAACCTGATTCTAATCTTACGAGTCAACAACTCACGAAACAGGATTTTATCCTCTGAATCTAGAAGGTAATCCTCTAAATCTGAAAGATTATCATTTTCATCTCGAGGTCTACGATCCTTGCACATTTGTGTATATCTTGACGTATAAAGTTTTCTGCAATCTGGGTCAGCAGGTCGCGGAATGTGTGCAACGTATGGATTGAAGATGGCCTTAATGAATCGCAAGACGAGGGGAAAAGTCGAGTTTCCGTGAGAAAAAGAAACCTTTGCTGATGATCGGATTCTCCTAAGACTGAAAAACGAGATTCCTGACGACAGAGTCACTTCTGAGATGCACAAGTCGTTCGCAAACGATTTCCCATTCATTATTCTTTCAATCGTCTTTGATCGATTGGCGACGTTTTTCTTCATGAGCAATCCGTTCTCGAGGCAAAAAAGTTAACTTCAGGGATTTTCAGATCGTCCAAGGCAACAATAAATTCCATTTAAGCATTTTTTTTTTAACACTCGATATTTAAATCAGTCGAAATTTCACTGATTTTAACCAAAGTGTGCTTTGACTAAAAATTCAATAATTTCTACTGACAAAACAAATTTAAGAGATGAATAAGTCAATATTGATGACTGAATCAATCAGTTCAGTGACTTTAAATTACGTTTTTCAGTCAATAGAAGTTAGATCATTCATAATAATTGATTTTAATAGTGAAAATTACTAATAAGATCATTCAAAATGAGTGATGTCAATGAACGTTACAGTTCAGATACTTCAAAATGACTGATTTCATCAATGAGTCAAATCGGCTGATTTAAAATCGAAATATATTGCATTTTCAAAAAAAATAGATGAATTTTCAACCTAGAAGACTAATTTCTACCAAAAAAAATGAATTTTCAACGAAATACATGCATTTCCAAGAAAGATCAATTTTCAACAAAAAATGGAATAGTTCAATCTGC
Organism: Andricus curvator; assembly: GCA_932195095.1. NCBI lineage: Eukaryota > Metazoa > Arthropoda > Insecta > Hymenoptera > Cynipidae > Andricus > Andricus curvator. The sequence continues at coordinate 313,245 of CAKNYM010052561.1, forward strand.
AGTTGAAAAAAAATTTTTTTTTTTTAATTCCACAAAATGGTTAAATTGCCAACAAAAGAAAAGAATATTCAACTAAAGTGACGAATCTTAAAAAAAAAAATAAAAAAAAAAGATAATTTCTTAATAAAGGACTTTCTCAACCAAGTAGTTGAATTATCAACCACAAAAGGTGAATTTTCAACAAAAAAGATAAAAGTTGATATTTCTACCAAAAAAAGATTTTAATTTTTAATCAAAAACAAATAAATTCAACCAAAAAAGACGGATTTTCAACAAAATAGTTGAATCGTCAAGCAAAGCTGATTAATTTTCAATAAAAAAATGAATTTTCAAGCAAGAAGACGAATTTTCAAAAAATAGTTTAATTTTCTACCAAATTGTTAAATATTCTACAAAACAGTTTAATTCTCAACCCAAAAAGACGAATTTTTTTAACAAATTATTTGAATTTTCAAGCGAAATAAATGAATGTTTAACTAAAAAAAAACAACGAATTTTCCACAAAAAATTGAATTTTCAACATAAAAGTTAATTTTTAACTAAATAGTTGAATTTTTTAACAAAAAAGATGTTTTTTTTACCCAAATAATGATATTTATAACTATATAGTTGAATTTTTAAACAAATAGTTGTATTTTTGTTGTTGCGTTTTCAACGAAACAAAAAGATGAATTTTCTGTCAAAAACGACGAATTTTACGCCAAAAACCTGACTTTTCAACAAAATAACAATATTTAGAACAAAATAGTTACTTTTTAAACACATAGATGAATTTTCATCCTACAGAGATGAATTTTCAACCAAATGGACGAATTTTCAAACAAAAAAGATTAAACTTTAACCAAAAACGTTTATTTTAACCAAAAAGATGAAATTTCTACCAAAAAAAAGATTAATCTTTTACCCAGAAAGAAGAATTTTCAATAAAACAGTTGGATTTTCGATGAAAAAATAAGCCTTTTTAACAAAATAGCTGAATTTTTAACAAAACAAAATAAAATGGAATGTCTACCAAAAACGATTAATTTTTTACCCAAAAAGACGAATTTTCAATAAAGCAGTTGGATTTTCGATCAAAAAATAGTTCTTTTTAACAAAATAGTTGAATTTTTAACAAAAAAAAATAAATTTTTTTAAATAATTGCATTTTTAACCAAATAGTTAGATTTTCAGCCTAGAAAGATGAAATTTCAACCAGACAGTTGAATTTTTAACAAACTAGATGAAGTTCGAACAAAATAGTTAATTTTTCTAGAAAATAATAAACTAAGTTGTTGAGTTTTTAAGCCAAAAATACCAATTTTTACAAAACAGTTGAATTTTCAACCAGTAAATATGGATTTCTACCAAAAAAGACGAATTTCAAACTAAAATTTCAACAAAAAAGTTTTAAATTTTAATTTAAAAACTAGCAATTTTAGCTTCATTTCGATTTTTATCAGGATTCATAATAATTCAATTGACAGCCCTTTTTATACATTTTACATACGAACTTTGAGAACGAATTGACGAACTCGATGTGAAAATTCTAAAACGGTTCATGACTTTTTTTTATGTGGATAATTAAAAAAATATCACGAGTGATTGGGAAAAGATTCTCAGAGGACTCACGAGCTTGCCCGACAAATCTGGGAACTGGAAAGTAGGTTCGCCTGTACGTGGCCCGCACACACGATCGGCCAAACGTGAGGATGCGTGTGTGTTATCGTATGTGTGCTTCGAGTTCCTCAGATAAGTGGCTAAAGTTTTATAATACTTATTTTGTTTGGCCTTGATGGCTGTGCGTGTTTACGCACTCATGGTTTATGTTTAGAAACTGGTGAGTCAGCAGTCTTTGAGGGTTCGAATCCTCTGAGTTGCGAATTCATAAATTAATATAAATTAAATCGCACAAATAAAATTTTTCCTTTTTATATTTCAGTCTGAAATTTTCAGGAACTGTTCGCAGGAAATTCGAATTGTTCCTAAAAAACTTCGAAATTCATCCATACATTACTCATAGAAATAAGGATGTAATGTTTCATTTTTTTTATCTCGTATCCGAGACCTAGCTACAAGTTCGTGACTTTTTTACGGATAAATTTTTTCCGTGTTTTAGAATCCATACTTTGGGCTCCTTTGGAACAATTTATCATGTTGGGTTCCTTTTCAGCAAGGGAGGTTCCTTTTTGTTGCAGCTCCCTTGGAACCAAAAGTCGGTTCTAACAGAAGCCCCACACTGAGCGAAGAATTCCCGTGTAGTTTGGGTTCACACCCCAATAGTTCGGGTGCTTTCTTTTTTTTCTGTTTCACACGAAGGTTTGGCGCGCTTGCGCTTGCCCGCCCGAATAGTTGGGGAGCTTGCACGAATGATTCGGGAGATTCGAGTCGTCAACCGCTATACTAGTTAACTAGTTACACTTTATTCCACTGACATCTCGCACATGAACAATATAATCGACATAAACTAGAAACAGCGACATTCGGGAAGAGCCTGATGTTCATCAGCTGCGGCCATTAGGGAACATGCGCAAACGTCGAACGCGCAACATCCAACGCGGTTGCCGACTCGAATCTCCCGAATCATTCGTGCAAGCTCCCCAACTATTCGGGCGGGCGCCCCACCACTTCGGCCGCTGCTGTTTCAGGTGAGCACCCGAATGGTTGGGGTGATCGCACGTCTCAGTAGTGCAAGCGCGCCAAACCTTCGTGTGAAACAGAAAAAAAGAGGAAGCACCCGAACTATTGGGGTGTAAACACGAACTACAGGGGAATTCTTCGCCCAGTGCAGTTTTTTCTGTGGTCACTTTTGACTGATTCAGATTTCGAGTGCAAATCTTGAACCTTTTTTCAAAACAACTTTAGTTTAAAAAAACGGACAGGTCGTCGCACTCTCGTCCTTGCTACGCGGAGATAACGGTGCCCCCGGTTACGAAACCCAAGGTAAATTGATCTTGTAGTTATCCGCATCGACAAGAGCTCCAGACAAAGAGGGAAAAAGAGAGAGAGAGAGAGAAAGAGAGAAAGGACCGAGTAGCCGCACGCGAGATAAGTTCTTTTTCCCCGATACTGGAGTAAGTTACTACGAGCTAACTGTAAATCTGTTCGCCATATACCCGGTATGGATTTCAGTTACAAATTATTACTTCCAAGCTGAAAAGCCAGTTTGCCTATTCGATAGATCAATCATACAAATAAATCAATAAATATCGAATAAATCAGGAAAATAGAACCACGGTAATAATTTCTAATCAAAAATTGTCTTATCTCGCCAGTAATTTATTTTTAGTAAAAAAAGTAGCAACCTGAGACACCATTAGATCAGGGCTCGGAACTGCTCAAGCTTCAAAGAATAGTAAAATAGTAACCATACTTCTCTCAAAAAAGTAACCGAAAAGTAACAATAATGTGGCAAAAAAGTAACCAAAAAGGAAGATTTTTTACCAAAAAAGACGAAGTTTCCACCAAAATTATGAATCTTAAAAAAAATGTATGTTTAAGAAAGTAGTTCAACTTTTAACAGAATGGTTGTATTTTCTATGAAAACAGGGGAATCTTCGACCGAAAAAGACGAATTTTCAACAAAATAAGTACATTTCGAACCAAAAAGATGGATTTTCAAATAAAATTATGTATTTTTAAACAAGAGGGTGATTTTCAATCAAGAAGATTAATTTTCTACCGAAAACGACGAATTTTCAACTAAAATGATAAATTTTCAACAACAAAATAAAGTTTTAATAAAAATTGTTCAACTTTTAACCGAATTTCAACCAAAGAAGATAAATTCTCATCAAAAAATATAATAATACATAGCTCGATATTTCAACAAAAAAAATTTTAATTTTAAATTAAAAACTAGCAATTTTAGATAAATTTAGTGATGCATTCGAGACGATTTCGAGAAAATTCGAGATTTTCTTGAAATATAAAGATAAATTGCCATTTTTATCAGGTTTCATAATAATCCAATTGATAGCACTTTTTATACATTTTACATAGGAACTAATTATTATTTTACTGTTATTCCCTAATTTTCTCGGCTCTAAAGTGCCAAATTTACTGAAAAAATTTGAATTTTTACATTCTTCAGAAATTATTAAATAATGTGATTAATGAATTAATTTAGTAATAAAGTTTCCATTTCCGAAAGTGTTTCGTTTTTTTTTGTTAACACTGCAAAAATCTGTCACACAATTTAATTAATAGAACCCAATCAGAAAATCCAACTATTTTTGGTTGAAAGTTCATTCTTTTCGGTTAAAAATTTTATTATTTGGTTCAAATTTGAATTATTTTGTAGAAAATTCAACTGTTTTGTTGAAAATTCGTTTTTTTTTGTTTGAAAATTCAACAACTTGATTATAAATTTTTTTCTTTCTTGGATAAAAATTTTTTTTTTTATTAAAAATTCAACTATTTTCTTAAACATTAATCTTTTTGGTTTTAATATTCATCTCTTTCTGTAAAAATTCGATCTTTTTGATTTAAAAAATGCCACTGTGGTTGAAAATGAATCAGTTTTGATTGATGATTCAACTATTTGGTTAAAAATTCGTCTTTTTTATAAAATTCAACTATTTTTTATTTAAAATTAAATTTTGTCCCCGCTGAAATATCAAATTTTACATTTTTTGTTGAGAATTCATCTTTCTTGGTTTAATTAATTTTTGTTGTTGAAAATTGAACCATTTGTTAGAAAATTCAAGAATTTGTTAGAAAATTCAACAATTTGTTAGAAAATTTAACAATTTCTTTGAAATTTTTTGTATTTTATTAAAAATTTGTTTTTGATGGTTACATACAACCGTTTTTATTTTTAATTAAAATTTTTTGTAATGAAATATCAACTATTAGATCTTTCGTTGAAAATGTATCTCTTTAGGATGAAAATTCAACTCCTTGGTTGAAAGTTGAACTATATGGTTATAAATTTAAGTAAGTTAATATTTTTTGGTTAAAAATGCAATTGTTTTATTCAAAATTAATCTCTGTTGGATTGGGATTAAACAATTTTGTTGGAAATTCATCTTTTTAGGTGGAAAATTCAACTCCTTGGTTGAAAGTTGAACTAATTTCTCAAAATTTCATTTTTTTGGTTGAAGATTCATAATTTTAGGTAAAAATTCTATTTTTGTTTGTTTTGTTAAAAATTAGTTTTTTTTTCAACTGTAAACTTAACTATTTTGTTGCAAATTCAACTGATTGGTTAAAAATTAACTTTTTTATTGAAAATTCATATTCTTGGGCTGAGAATTCAAAAATTTGGTATAAAATTCAACTATCTGGTACAAAATAAATTTTTTTTGTAGAAAATTCGTTTTTTTTTTTTAAATAAAAATTAATCTTTTTGGTTGAAAATTCAACTATTTGGTTAATCTTTTTTGTAAAAAAATAATTCTTTTTGGTAGAAAAATAGTTTTGTTATTTTTTTATTTGAAAATTCATCTCTTCTGGTAGAAAGTTAATCTTTTTTGGTTAAAAATGCAACTGTTTTATTCAAAATCAATCTCTGTTGGTTTAAAATTAAACTATTTTGTTAGAAATTTGTCTTTTTTTATTCAATATAAGTGTTTTTTATTTAAAATAAAATTTTTTTCTTGATTAAAATGATCGAACTACTTTGTTAATTCAATTTTGTTTAAAACAATAAAATTGTACAATAAACAAATTATTCTTCTTCTTTGCACGCTCAGGTTTTAATTGAAATTGATTCCAAATATATTACCTAGGATTTAAAATCTGAGAAAGAAATATTTTTCTAAAAAATTCACTTTTTCCTAAGTTTGCTTTTTAAAAAATTAAAAATAACACTGAAATAATAACTTTATTTTTTTAAAAATAAAGAGTACATCATTCTTATTGAGTCTAAAATATACTTTGCATAATCAAAATAAAGTTTAAAGTTAAAAATCTTTTTAAATGGTCATTCACCTTGAAGAATATCAAAATTATTAAAATAATTCTTTCTTAACTGTTAACCTTCTCAACTTGGATTATTTTCAAAAGAGAGAAGTTTATAATTCACATGATTTTTTTTTAATTTCAAAACATTTAGTTTATTAGTCTTTTGTCCACAGAATGACAGTTTTTGGCTTCTTTTTTGTACGGTTACAGTCTTTAGCTGTGAAAAAATTCCTCTCTAGTTCCGCTGGGATTCGAACCCAGGTCTACAGATTGCCGGTCTGGTGTTGATGAACAAAATAAATATTCTCAGAGCACCATACCAACAACAGCCATACCACGCTGAAAAAACCAGTTCTCGTCAGATCACTGAAGTTAAGCAGCGTTGGGCGCGGTTAGCACTTGGATGGGTGACCATTCGAGAAAACTGAGTGCTGTTGGCACATCGTGGGTGTGGTGAGCCCACACTTGTAGTTATTTACTACAAGTTATCAACCTAGAAACACTACCCGAATCGGGTAGTGTCACGCCTACCCCGAAAGGGAAATGGCTTAATGGTATACCAAACCGGCAATCTGTAGACCTGGGTTCGAATCCCAGCAGATCTAGCGAGGAATTTTTTCACAATTGAATACTATAACCATTTTGGCTAAGACTAGTAGATCAAAAACCGTCATTCTACCGACAAAATCGCTAGTCGACAACATATCATAAAAACTCCATTTAATTTATTATTAACAACTGGCAAGTCCGAAAAATCGATTGCAGCTCAGCAGTTACTGATTCGAACAAATGTCACTGAATTCAATAAAATCAGAACCCAAATTTCAGATTTGAAAGGATTTTCTCCAACAAAAGGAAAAAGCGATTTCATGGCTGAATATAGATTTCAGGGATGATTAGCCTCTTTATTCATCACTGACTGTTATTTTATCCACCCGCCCTTTTCAATTTCCGCAGCGAATGAGGCAGGACATCAAGAAGGTTAATATCATGGGTGAATGAACGTTCAAGGACCAATCGGGAACATCGTTGGCACCCCAAGAGCCATAATTGGGAACATCGTGGCACTAAACCACCCCTGTTCTATGATCACTGACTGATGTCCCCTTTCTATAAAACCCAACAAATCCCCCCCCCCCCTCCCCAACCCCCCCCCCTCCAACCATCTTTGTTCCATCACCCCTAGTCTAGGCCTCTCTCTCGCTCTCTTTCTCTCTCTCTCTCTCGCTCTTTCTCGTTATTTCATTCAGAAACAACTGCTCAATCGGACGAGGTACTCGTGGTGAATTTACGGCCACTTGGCCAACGGCACACGATGTGCATTAACCGCGATCATTTTATTGCGTGTATTTTCCTCACATGCGCTTCTATTTAACAACTCCAAGCTTTATGTCGACAAGTTGATTGAAATCGTCTTATCACCGAGAAAAGAGATTTATTTAGCTTGAATGTGCTTAGTTTGAAAATGTTTACTTTATTAGGTAGATTAATATTAAATATTTTCAGGGTGTCTAGTGATCAGGCAATTTGAAATTCCCGGTTTTTCCCCGATCAAATATTTTTCTCCCGACCAAGTTTTAGATGTCTTTTTGTGACTTTTGAAATTATATGTCAGACCATCAAAAACTGAAATTTAATAATTGTGAATTCTCTTTTGTTAAAGCTCCTTAGGCTTTAACGAACACATTCTCATCACGAGTCTCGTGAGAAACAAAGGTTGAAAGCAAATTTTCAGATCTAATTTGAAAACAATTTTATTATGAAACATTTTATTGTACCTTGTGTCTTTTTGTAAAAAAATTTAATTTGTTTATTTGTAATTTTATTTTTCACGATTAAACAAAAACTACGCGTCTTATAAAAAAATGATTAATAACAAATTTGTAACTCTTTTTTGGGTGAACAACTTTTGTCTATTTATTTTTTTAGTGGCTTGTATCGTTTTTCGTGAGGATAAATTGTTCGAATTTCCGAGTACTACGAATAGCCGTACATAGAATTTTCAAATCTTGAAAAAAATGGTCTCAAACATTTTGAAAATGCTATAACTTTTTGAATTTTTGTCCAAAATAGCTGGCTAAAGAACATGTCTTTTTCTTTTAGGTCTCAAAAAAGTGTGCCAAAGCTGAATCCAATCTGATCATTTTTTCGAAAGTTATCATGTCTACAGACTACAGACACCTTCGTAAAAATCGTATTTTCTGACTTAGTGAGTCTCGAAACGTGGAGATTTGATGAAAACCGACTAAGACAAATTTTACATAAAACCAATACCTTCTCATTGGGATGAGAATGTAAAAAATTACATAAATCGGTACTTAGGATAAACATAGGAAGGAACCTTGCGACTGCAGATAAAGTGGAAATGGAATAAAAAAAAACCCAAAAATTCCCGGTTCGAAACAAAATTCCCGGGGTTTTCCCGGTTTTTTCACGGTCCAATAAAATTCCCGGGGTTTTCCCGGTCCGCTAGACACCCTGATTTTTGATCATAGACTCTAAATTTGAATGAGTGAAAAATGACTGATTCGAAGTCAATTTTGACTGATTCAAATAATGCGGATTCAACAACTGGAAAATCAGTCAAAAGTAAGTTTTTCAAACAGTCAATTTGACTCACTGATGAAGTTTGTCATTTTAAATGATCCAATCTGTTGAATTTCCATCTAAAGAGGGTAAAAAAAGAATGCATTTTTAAAAAAGCAGTTCAACTTTCAACAAAGTAGTATAATTTGAAAAAAAAATTCATTTTACGCCTAGAAGATTAATTTTCTACCAAAAAAGATGAATTTTGTACCAAACAGATGAATTTTGAACCAACAGATGAATTTTTAACTTAAAAAAATACGAATCTTCAATCAAATAGTGGAATTTGCAACAGAGTAGTTGAATCAAGTAGTAAAATTTTCAATAAAAAAAGATGAATTCTTAACAAAAAATGTAACAGTTAATATTTCAACTGAAAAATATTTCAATTTTAAATCAAAAACAGTTGGATTTAACCAAAAAGATGAATTTTCAGCGCAAAAAATTATTTTCTACCAATAACAACAAATTTTCCAAAAAATACATGAAATTTCAAACAAATAGTTGAATTTTCAACTGAAAAGATCACTTTTCAACCAAAAATGGAATACATAAATTTTTATTTATAAAAACTAATTTTCAACCAAAAATAAAACAATGAATTTTTCAACAAAGTAGTTAAATTATCAAACACAGAAATAAGATTTCAACTAAAATAATGAATTATTGATTTTCGATTGCACGATTGATAAGCAAAAAAGAGAAAATACAAGTTAAAATAGATGTGTTCTGCAATTAGTAAAAAAAAATACTAAGCAGCCGTGCTGCCCCAAAAAATGTGCCACCCTTTTTCAATTTTTATTACTTGTTTTTTTTTTTAATTGCAGAATTGAAAACGAACACAAATAAAAACAGACCTGTTAGGTAGTTAGTAAGAAAAATGCTAAGCAGCTGTGCTGTCCTTTTTAAAATTTGTATTGTTTTTTTTTATTGCAAAGTTAACCAGCAAAAAAAAAGAGAAAATACAAGTTAAGATAGACGTGTTCTGCAATTAGTAAAAAAAACACTAAGCTGCCCCAAAAAATTTGCCACCCTTTTTCAATTTTTACTACTTTTTTTTTTATTGCAGAATTGAAAAGCAAAAAAAGCAATACAGTAAAACCTAACGTATTCGATAGTTAGTAAAAAATGCTAAGCCGAACTGCCCCAAAAAATGTGCTGTCCTATTTAAATTATTAGATATTACTTGTTTGTTTTTCGATTGCAAAGTTGACCAGCAAAAAAAAGAAAATACAAGTTAAACTAAACGTGTTCTGAAATTAGTAAAAAAAAAACATAAAGCCGCCGTGCTGCCCCAAAAAATTTGCCACCCTTTATCAATTTTAATTACTTGTTTTCTTTTTATTGCAGAATTGAAAAGCAAAAAAAGCAATACGAGTAAAAACCGACGTGTTCGCCACCGCGCCGTGCTGCCCCAAAAAATTTGCTGCCCTTTTTTCATTAGTATTGCTTGTTTTTTTCCGACTCCAGAGTTTATCAACAAAAAGAGACAATACAAGTGAGAACAGACGTGTTCTGTAACAGTAAACAAAAATACTGAGCCACCATGCCGCCCCTAAAAGTTTGCTGCCCTTTTAAAATTTGTATTACTAGTTTTTTTGATTGTAGAGTTGAAAAGCAAAAAAAAAACAATACAAGTAAGACAGACGTGTTCTGTAGTTATTAAAAAAAATAATAAGCCACCGTGCTGCCCCAAAAAATGTTCCACCCTTTATCAATCTTAATTACTTGTTTTTTTATTGCAGAAATGAAAAGCAAAAAAAAGCAATACGAGTAAAAACAGACGTGTTCGGTAGTTAGTAAAAAATACTAAGCCACCATGCCGCCCCTAAAAGTTTGCTGCCCTTTTAACATTTTTATTACTAGTTTTTTTTATTGTAGAGTTGAAAATAAAAAAAAAACAATACAAGTAAGACAGACATGTTCTGTAGTCATTAAAAAAAATACTAGGCCACCGTGCTGCCCCAAAAAATTTGCCACCCTTTATCAATCTTAATTACTTGTTTTTTTATTGCAGAAATGAAAAGCAAAAAACAATAGCAATACGAGTAAAAACATACGTGTTCGGTAGTTAGTAAAAAATACTAAGCAGCCGTGCTGCCCCGAAAAATTTTCCACCCTTTTTAAATTTTTATTAGGGGCCGTTCAAAAAATACGTAACGCCTTTAGAAAAAAAAACAATACAAGTAAAAACAGACGTGTTTTGTAGTTATTAAAAAAATCCTAAGCCGTCCGTCCTGCTGCCCCAAAAAATTTGCCGTCCTTTTTCAATTTTTATTACTAGTTCTTTTTCAATTGCAAAGTTGAAAAGCAAGAAAAAGAGACAATACGGATGTAAACATTGTTGTATAATATCCCAAATTTTAAGCATTCGTGCAGCCCCTAAAAATTAACGGGAAATGGGGGGGCAGGGAAGTGAGGGAAAATGATGGGGGGAGTAGGAGAAATGAGAGGACGGGACGTAGAGGAAATGAGGGGGAATAACGGAAATTATGAGTGGGGTAGTACAGAAAATGAGGGGGAATAGGGGAAGTGAGGGGAAATTATGAGAGGAAAAGTGGGGGCAGTTGAGGAAGTAAGAAGAGGGGGGTGTAGAGGAAGAATTTGGAATACGGGGGAGGGTCAAGTGAGGGGAGGTAAAGTATGACAGGGGGATTTTTGCACGTCTTAATTAACGTCTTAATAGGCTACGACAAATTTTCATGACAATTTTTTGTTATTGCAGAGTTGACTGGAGTTGATTGGAAATTAAGAGAGTTCTGGATTGCAAATGTGTATATAAGGGTGACAAATTGAGGGTCCGGATCAAGTAACCGGTTATAAAAATTGCGCTCA